>JAVYIG010010523.1:0-68407 GCA_035222895.1 Strongylocentrotus droebachiensis | reverse complement strand
TTATAGTTTAGGTGTTTATTTTGGAGTTCAAAATAGTTGAATTATAGTTAGAAATGAAATAAAACAACAAAAACAACATAACATAAGTTTAAAAAACAAAGAAATACATAGGAAATTTACCAAAACAATAGATAACATAAGGAATAACCTGGTTCTTCCAATTTATTTTGTTGTATTATTATCACAAATGGTCTAAAGAATATATTTAGTGAAAACTAATGTTTAAATATGAAAAGATTATATGATTTATGGGTAGTAATTTGAATTTTATTACCTCATTTGCATAAATTACCATCAATATGCAAATGAGTGAATTAAGAAAACAAATCACCATAGTAAGCTATACACTTCACTTGACATGAATGCAAGTTTTTGTGGTGAGGGGGGGGGGGGCCTTAGAAGCCCCCCCCCCCCCCCCCCATCCCCCAGGCTTTGCAGTTTCAAAATAGCCCATGCTAGATAGGGTTAAAAGGCTCTTACTTTATTACTAGGCAAGGGAGAATACTCACTTAGCAAAATGATTGATGGCTTAATTTTATCTTGTGAATGAGACGGAAAAACTTGTGAGGGTAGGGGGGGGGGGGAGAAATAATTTTCCAGATGAAAGGAAACCTCAGCCTCGCACTTTTGGCGCCTCTGTGAGATAGGGTTTCTACAACCTTAAGTTCTATTACTCTGTTGTGCATGTACCATTATTGAAGGAGTAATGTTATGCTTTTGGAGGATGAAAGTGCATTTTAGAGCACTTTCACTAGATGATAGCTTTACTTCAAAACTGTTTATTGCCTCATGGAAGGCAAAAAGTACTTTTCCCACTTTTTGATAACTTAAGCATTTGCACCCTTGCTTGTGGTGCCTATTCTGGACATTTTTGTTACACTGTTAAGAAACACTGTGCCTCTTATTTTTTTTGTACTCATTTATTTCACATATCTAGTTTTTGGTTTTCATGGGATCCTTTATAAAGGTAAATTACATATAAGTTTAAAAGAATACATTAAAAAACAATTACAGGGTTATATACAACATGAAAAACAGATATTAGCAAGTTAAGCGACATTCCATAATATGAAAAGAATGATTAAAGTATATATATAGCCACGTAAAATGGCTAAATAGTCTAAAGTCTAAGTCTAAAGAAACGACACATATATGAAAATGATACATCTAGTTGTAATGATGACAGAATATCAAATCAAGAATTATCAAGTCTGCACTTAAATTCAGCCAAATCCCCTTTAATAACGTCTAATATCAAGTGGCAATTTCATTCCACATATCAATTGCTGCATTTATAAAGGTCTGGTATTGCTATAAAATGCAGTGCTACATATAGTTTGTTTTCATACTTTTCATGCTTTCTTCTGGTTGACCTTACTGCAACGTCATGAACTGGAACAAACCAGGAGACCATGGGTGTCGATCCCGGGGGGATGAGGGGATATATCCCCCCCCCCCATATGTCAGGTGGGGGGGGGGGGGTGGCCTGTGCAATCATCCCCCCAATAATTCACCATAATACAAAAATGAAGAGAAATATTAATGATGAGAGCCTGATGAGAGTAGTTAATGGTTATTACTCGCAAGATGACCATCAATATACACATTTTTCTATCTCATGTTCATAATACATAGATATATAAATAGAAAACGAGGTAAATGAGAAAACCGTATAAGGTGATGCCATCATTTTCTTTGTCATTTTCTTTGTTGTTGAACATGTTGTGTTTGTTATGGTTTTTTATGATTTAGAAGAAGAAAAAATTGAAATGAATTGAATTGAATTGAATTAAGTTTAACTGATTTAAATTGAACGAGATAAGAATTTGTCACTGAAGACAAATGAGGTGGTCTGGACGTTTTTTTTAAAAGGATCTCATATGGAGAGATGAAGAGAGAGAGAGAAAGCGAGAAAGAGAGAGAGAAAGAGAGAGATGTATGGCAGTAGATAGATATCAAGGAGAGAGGCAGACGGGGTATAGTCATGTAAAACATACATGAGCTGGTCAGAGGGATAAAAGAGTAATCAGAATGCATGCACTTTGAAGAAGAGAGGATAGTATGTTGTGTTTTGGTTTATTGGCGATTAGTCAGTAATTTGACTATTGTCACCAAAATACTTTACGGCACGTGTTATATCTCTCATTTTTGTATTTTTTAAAATATATTTATTTCGTTTTATATTTATCTATCTTTTAAGATAGTATCGAAAAATAATATCGTAAGCAAAACATTCATGGGCTTTGTTAGTGTTTCTTAACAGTACGTGCAGATTATTTGTTATATCACATATACACCATACATGAATGTATATAAGATAGTACCTAAACAAGCCTCTATATTCAATAATCTTATCATACCATTTATCATTGTTGTATTATGTTTACTTTTCTTATTTTATTTTCTTATTACATTATGTTATTATATTTTTAATGTACTGAGTGTAATTTAGCATATTTATAATATTGTATTATGTTTACTTTTCTAATTTTATTTTCTTATTACACTATGTTATTATATTTTTAATGTACTGAGTGTAATTTAGCATATTATAATATTGTATTATGTTTTACTGTTCTTATTTATTTATTTTTCTTATTACATTATGTTATTATATTTTTAATGTACTGAGTGTAATTTAGCATATTTATAATATTGTTTAATGTTTTATTGTTCATCAAGGGAGGTATTACTTCCTGATAGGGAGCCGTTTCGTTCTGTGAACGAACCGTACAATAGCTTTTTGTATACAGGACTCACTCTTTTTTAAGTATTCCATAATTTTTTCCGGTTGGGATTCGTTTATTTCAGTTAAAAACATAGCCCTTTCTATAATATAGTTACGGCAATGTACTAAAAAGTGTTTTACAGTATCTATTTCACTGGGGCATCTATTACAGAAACCAGTAGCATTAATTTTCAATCTGAGGAGATCCTGGTTAAGTCCAAGGACTCCAAAGCGGAGTCGATGGATAATTGTTGAATGTTGTCTCTCTAATGAACATATATATTGTTTATTAACATCTTTTTGAAATGTTTTCAAATACGAGTTGGTTTTGTTCCTCCTTTCTTGCCAAAGGAGTTTGGAACTTGTAATAATTAAGCTTTTCATTTCTGACATATTTAGATTATTATTGACTTCTATTTTCTTTACTAATGCGGCCTTTGCGTGGAAATCCGCCATCTCGTTCCCTTTTATTCCACAATGTCCAGGTATCCACTCTACATATATATCAACTCCTTTACTCTTTAAGTGAGTAGTCATGGTGAGAATTTCCAGAATAAAAGATTCGTACTTCTGTTGTTGTAATGCAATAAGTGCACTCAGTGAATCACTAAAAATAACAACCCCCACATAAATATATCTAATTCATCTACCCATCTGAGAGCAAGAATGATGGCAGCCAATTCAGCCCTGTACGAAGAGGTAAAATTTGCTAACCTTTTGCTCTGATGTACAGAATAGTAAGGGACGTAAAAAGCAGCTGCAGAGGTCCCTCTTTCAGGTACTTTTGATCCATCGGTGTATATATGTAATTGAGTCGCCCATTTAGTATGTATGATTTCCAGGCTGCTTTGTGTTTGCTGTGTAGGATGATATGTTTTCTTTATTCGAGTACTTAATTCCGTTGACACTGCCGGAGGGTAGAATAACCATGGTGGAAATGGGGAGGGGGTTATCGTTTCTATTCGTTTTCCCAGCTTTGTATTCTATATCCAAAAGGTTTGTTTACGTTTTTCCCCTTCAAGTATTCAAAATGCCAACATGGTTCAATGTTTTTCAACAACGGATGATTCGCCCATCTTTTGATGTTCTGTCGATATTTACTTGAAAGCATTTGTCTTCTTATATCCAAAGGCATTTCCCCCATTTCCACCTGTAGTGATTCTAAGGAGGTTAAGGGCAGCCCACCTGCGCATTTACTCAGTGCTTGGTATTGGACAGAGTCAATGGCTTTTTTGGTGGTAGCAGCTGCACTGTCATACGCCTCACATCCGTAATAAAAAAGAGACCTTATAAGTGCTCTGTACACCATAATAAGTGATTTCGAGGAGCTTCCCCAGTTTGTTCCAGTTAGACATCTTAAGATATTTAATTTTCTTTTACTTCTCGTGATTACATTTTGGATATGTGGTTGCCAATTTAACCTTTTATCAAATATAACCCCTAAAAAGCGATGAAATTTTTCGTACATTAGCACATTTCCATTCAGTTCTATATCAGGCGGTAAAGCGGCATTCCAGCTTTTCGTAAAAAATATGGGCACTGTTTTGACAGGTGAGAGTCGAAACCCCCACTCTTCAAACCAACAAATTAAAAGATTCAAATATTTCTGTATGTTTTCAGTAATATATGTACAATGTTCCTGCCTGATATCTATATTGCGCAGTCATCTGCATACATAGATATTCTTACATCTTGGTCTGTAGGTATATCACCCATCATTATATTATATAAAAGAGGACTTAAAACACTCCCTTGTGGTAACCCGTTATGCGTTTTATAAGTTTTAGATGCTGTATTTCCAATTCGAACTTGAAAAGTTCGTGCTGTTAGATAATTTTCTACATACCTCAGCATGTTCCCTTCTATTCCATTTTTTGCTAATTTAAAAACCAGACCCTTTATCCAAACTGTGTCGAACGCTTTCTCGACATCCAAGAAAACTGCTATTACATGTTTGTTACTGTTTATACTCTTTTGGATGTCATTTTCTAATTGGACAATATTGTCCGTCACACTACGACCTTTCCTGAATCCACTTGAATAATTGGGTAATAATTCATGCTTTTCAACATACCATTGCAGTCTATTTTTTATCATTCGTTCAATAATCTTGGCAAAACATGATGTTAAAGCAATCGGTCTATAAGATGATGTATTTCTAGGATCTTTTCCATGTTTAAGAATAGGGATTATTACAGAATGTTTTAGTTGAATTGGAATTTCCCCGGTTTTCCATATTAAATTAATGATATTCAGCATGATCTCCTTGATTGCTTTTGGCAGATTTTCATAAACAACATATGGTATATTATCTTTTCCTGGGGCAGTCCTTTTTCGGGATTGCACTGCCTTTTCCAATTCTGTTATAAAAAAAGTTTCATTTATAACATGATCTACATTTAAAATATGAATGTCATTATTTGGTGCCTTCGGTAATTCCTTATTAGTATCCCTGTCTTTTATTCCTATTTTTTGAAAGTAATTTCCAAAGGCATTTGCTTTTTCCTGATCGGAGACAATATCTTTACTATTTACAATCAATGTTGACATATTTTTTGTTTTTGTTATTAGTACACCATTCAGCCGTTTTATACAAGCCCAGATCTTAGATTCTGGCATATACCGATCAAGCTTCGTGCAAAATGCTCGCCAGTAATTTCGTTCTGCTTGGCGGAGCACTCGCTGTGCTTCTGCTTTCTTTTTTAAGTACTCATCTACCTTTTCAAAAGTTATTTTCTGTGACATCTTATTACACATTCTATTTCTCTCTTTGATTTTCTCTGTACATTCTTTGGTCCCACCAAGGCACCGGATTTTTAGAGACATTTCTCCTTTTCGGTACAGTTTCTTTTATACACAGTTTTAAATATTTCATGAAATTATCATATATTTCCTGTATGTCATTATTTATAAGTATGAGATCATTTGTAATCATCTCTTCACATTTCTTAGCAAATTTTTTCAAATTTATATGTTTAAAGGAGATAAAATCATCTGCACTTCTTATTGAAGCATCTTTATATTCAGAGCTTTTCCCGTCTAAAGTTGTTTGGATATTTATTGGAAAGTGATCACTTCCAAAAAGGCTTTCCATGACTCTCCAAGTACTTCTACATGCCAGTGAAGGAGTGGTTATACATAAATCTAAGCATGACAGTTTTCCTGTTCGTGGATCCAGTCTGGTTCCTTCGCCATCATTCAAAACAGTTAGATTAGGCCAAAAAAAAAAAATCATTTGGTTGTCCTCGACCGCCCGCTCGTCATTTTCGGGCCGCTCGCATTTTTTTTTTTTTTTTGTAATATTTTTTTTTTTTTTTTAATTCAATTTTTTTATTATTTTAAATTCATTTTTTTTTTTTTTTTTTTTTTTTTTTAATAATTTTTTTTTGGGGAGCAATCTTAAATGCCAAACATACCATTTTATGCATTTGCAAGGATCAAAATGCGTCCCGTTGCCAGTTTTGTCTTTTCAGTATGCAATTAGGTATTTATTCAACTTGCCATTTTTATTTTTCTATGTCAAAATGCCGTTCATTCAAATCAGGTTCTGAGCATTCTTAAACTCATTTTAAAGCCCATCTGTACTAGTTTACAGGAGGGATTAGACCACCCTGCAAGGTCACTGGACAGGTGGTTATCTCATCAAATCAGCTCTCAGTTAATATAAGATAAAGTGGATCATGGGGGACCAATGGTCACCGATTAGGCATTGTTTGCTACATAGAGGGCGCAAGTAGCTATAAGTAGTACAATGGAGATTTAAAAGGTGCTGTATTTCAAAGCCCAAGCAAAATACTTTCTGTGTTGGTCTTGATATTCATTGTATATTAAACTAGTCTTTTACCATATCAAAGTGTTTTATAGACTTTGTTTTTTTAAATGCTTGACAATCCCAATGATATTTTTTTTTATGGAAAAACAAAAATACCAAAAAAAAAAAATGGGAAAAAAAAAATGGGAAAAAAAGAAGGAAAAAAAAAAAGACACACAAAAAATGAAGTTTAAAAAAAAAAAAAAAAAAAAAAAAAAAAAAAAAAATCCGCCCGCCCGCCCCTACTCCAGAAAAGCAATCGAGGACAACCAAACAATTTTTTTTTTTGGCCTTATGATGATTCACGAATTGTTCTATCACTTGTCCATTCTTGTCTGTTTTGTCACTTCCCCACATGGTACCATGAGCGTAAAAAATCGCCTACTATAATAACTTTATCATTTTTATTCACGTTTTTTAATAGCACATTCAAAGAATATTCATTTAATTTCTTACAAGGATTATAAAAGTTCACAATTGATAACTTTTCATTTCCTGCGTGTATGTTTACTTGCTGTATTTCTAAATTTACATCATTCATTGGACCTTCATACTTGATTTTATTATGAATGTATATCGCACATCCTCCCCTCGCCTGATTTTCCCCATTTCTTGGGAGACATGTGTATTCAGGAATTTGAAGAACTCTATTTTCCCTGAAACCATGTTTCTTGTATACATATCAAATCATAGCAATTTTTGTGTGTATTCAAATACTTTATAAGTTCTTTTCCATGCCCTAGTAATCCCCGTGCATTCCATTGTAGTATGGAAAACAGTATCATCAATGTTTTAAGTATCGTTGTCAACATTGTTAGCACTACTTATTTGCTGCAGCGATCTTTTCGCTGCGACCAGAACTAAATTATTTATTTCTTTGAGAGTTTTGCCCTCTGTGAGTGAGAGGACATATAAAGTCAATTATCTGATCATCATTTGCTGTAGCTATAAAGTTCAGGGGTACAGAAGGATTTTCTTTCTTTTCATTGTCTTTTTTTTAAGTGATTGTTGTTGATGTTGTTGATGTTGTTGAAGGATTTTGTGGGATTTTTCGAGGGATTTTCGAAGGATTTGTTGAGGTTGTTCGAGGTGGTAAGACATTTTGAGTTTGGGGGGTGCTGGTGGTTGCGGGAGGTACGTTTTGTGTGGTTGCAGCGTTGGCATATGAGCCAGGTATCACATCATTTGGTTTAATTTGTGTGTTTTCTTGTTCCTCTTTCCTCATTTTGGAGGTTTGTGTGACAATGTTAGTTTGAGGGTGATTTTGTTTATTTGTCCATATTTGTGATGCTTGTGCATATGTAATTTTTCTGTGATTTTGATGTGTTGTACTTGTTTAGCTTTTTTTGCTTGTGTGCAACCATTATAAGCAGCAGAATGCTCTCCTCCACAGTTTACACATTTCGGGGTGTCTTTGTTGGCGCACTCCTCAAACTTGTGGCTTTCGCCGCATCTAACGCATCTCATGTTAGACCGGCACGTTGCTGCCCCATGCCCAAATCTTTGGCACTTGAAGCACCTGACTACTTTGGGAATGTATAATTTTACCAACTTTATTTGGTAACACATCCTTATCGATGTTGGTAGAGTGGATGTACTAAAGGTCAGGATGACGCTTGTTAGAGGAATCTGCTTTGATTCGTTTGTTTCCATTTGATCTTTATCTTCTCCATTCTTCACCCTTTTTGTCATTCTTTTAACCGCTGTTACCTGTTGCGTTCTTAATTCAGAGAAAATTTCTTCCTCGGTCATTTCTGTTGGAATGGCGTAAATTACCCCTTTGGCGCCTCTTGCACCCTTGGTCACTTTGACGGGAATATTCCCTATATTATTATTAGGGGGTTTTCGTTTGTCACGTCGACATAGTCGACGTCAAATATGGGACGTCATTTCGGCGATCTGCGCATGCGTCGGGTCGTCTGGCGTCGTCAGGCCACATTTGCGAACCCGTTCATCGATGATTTGAGGTTCGTCAGAAAACTAGTGACCCGTCGTCAGAATGACGTCATCTTGCTACATTGCAGCGTAAATCAGAAAGTAAAAACAGAAAGAGAAAGTGATAGAATGATTAAAAAAAAACAAAGAATAACATAAGAAAAGGTGATAGAAGGAAGGAAACAAACAATAACATAAGGAAAGACAGAAAGAGAAGGTGAAAGAAGGAAGAAACAAAGAATAACATAAGGAAAGACAGAAAGAGAAGGTGAAAGAAGGGAAAAACAAAGAATAACATAAGGAAAGACAGAAAGATAAGGAGAAGGAAGGAAAAAACAAAGAATAACATAAGGACAGACAGAAAGAGAAGGTGAAAGAAGGAAATAAACAAAGAATAACATAAGGAAAGACAGAAAGAGAAGGTAAAAGAAGGAAAAAACAAAGAATAACATAAGGAAAGACAGATAGAGAAGGTGAAAGAAGGAAGAAACAAAGAATAACATAAGGAAAGACAGAAAGAGAAGGTGAAAGAAGGGAAAAACAAAGAATAACATGAGGAAAGACAGAAAGAGAAAGTGAAGGAAGGAAAAAACAAATAATAACATAGGGAAAGACAGAAAGAGAAGGTGAAAGAAGGGAAAAAACAAAGAATAACATAAGGAAAGACTGAAGAGAGAGTGAAAGAAGGAAAAAACAAAGAATAACATAAGGAAAGACTGAAGAGAGAGTGAAAGAAGGAAAAAACAAAGAATAACATAAGGAAAGACAGAAAGAGAAGGTGAAAGAAGGGAAAAACAAAGAATAACATAAGGAAAGACAGAAAGAGAAAGTGAAGGAAGGAAAAAACAAAGAATAACATAAGGAAAGACAGAAAGAGAAGGTGAAAGAAGGAAAAAAAAGAAAGAATAACATAAGGAAAGACAGAAAGAGAAGGTGAAAGAAGGAAAAAAAAAAAATAACATAAGGAAATACAAAAAGAGAAAGTGATAGAATGATAACAACAACAATAACGTTAGGAAAGACAGAAAGAGAAAATGATAAAGAATAGACAATGGAAAGATAGAAGAGAAGATGAAAGAAGGAAAAACAAAGAATAACATAAGGAAAATAGAGAGAGTATAATAGAATAATAAACGAAGAACAAAATAAGAAGTGAAAGAAGGAGAAATTGAATAAGCGCGTGCGGGGGGCATTACGTCATCGTGTAGAGAACGGGTGTCAACTTAAAACGAAAAGGGTAATAAGGTAGTGAACAGGACGGGTGTCTGACGCCAATTCGCATCGTTAGAGGACGTGAACGCCGTCCTCGTCCACACAAACGAAAAGCCCCTATTATCCAACTATAGGATTGCTCGAACTTGTTTTGTGTTCTTACACTTAACTAGTAATCCAGAGCTAACAGGTTTTATGAATTCCACGGGACTAACACACACATCTTTAATCGCTCGTGCGATTTTTATGGGACTCATATTTTTAAGAGATTTATTTTTGTCTATTGGGGTAATGAACAGTTTAAAATCTGTTTGCTTTAGATCTTTGCCAGGAGAAGGGGTTTGATAAACCGTGGTGTTTAAGTCCGATTCTGATGTTTTAGTGTTTAAGTTTTCTACCGCTACACTTTCTTCTTGTCTTCTTTTTTGATTAGGTTCTCCTTTCCTAGGTCGACTATGAGTAACAACTCTGAACACGTCATCACTTTCACTTCTCACAGACAGTTCCGGCTCAGAGAAAGCCGAAGCCGCCGCCATGATTGGCCTCCTAGAAAAGGCGGGAAATTTGAATGCCGTCGTATGTGCTATATTAGGTTAGAAGGTGCAGGATTGTGTTAGAAAGCCCACAAAATAATTGCTTACCTACAAAAATAATCCAGATTCATAAATCTTTCCAAATGCTACCATTTGAATTCCAAAGTACGTTTCAAAGATAATTTCAAATATTTCGGTATATTCCGAGAGAGAACCAAAGACACGTCCGTCACACGAGGAAGCGTGGTAGGGGTGAAATAAAAATACAAAGGACAAAGGAAAGAGCAAGAGAAAATTAAGGAACATCCTAAGACATAAAAAGAGGGAGAACAGGTACCAGAGGCGGGAAAGGGAGAGGGTGAGAGGGATGAGAGAGTATAGAAAGAGAGAGGCAGATCGAGACAGAGGGAGACAGAGGGAGACAGAGCAAGAGAAGAAGAGGGATGCAGAGCAAGAGAGGAAGAGGGAGACAGAGAAAGGGAGAGGGTGAAAGAGTAGAGAGAGTGAGAAAGAGATGCAGAGACATAGCAAGAGAGCGGAAGGAAAAGGGAGTAAGAGAGGAGAGAGAGAGAGATAATGAAGAACGATGACAGACCACCTAATAGCTGGAAGAATTTAAACATCTTTTAAGAAGAGTAGAATTAGATATATATATATATATATATATATATAGATATATATATAGATATAGGACGAATTGATGTTGCAGTATACATTGATGATCATGAAATGGTGATAGGGATGATGAAGATTGTAACATGCAGTATCCATATGTGATGTAGTCAACTGACAGACTATAATGTCTATTCAGTTAGAGGGTGCACTCATGCCTTTTATTAAGTATCTTCCTCACATGTTAACACCTGTGCAAGTCGTGTAAACGAAATTCACCTTCCATAGGCATAACAAGCAAATAAAGAAAATTCTGACATGTCGCCTTTAATTGAAATTTTCACTATGATGACGTCAAAACGAAGAATGGTGGAGACTGATCTTGTAGAATGTAGACAATCATCTTAGCTACAACTCATCAAAATTTGGAAGAAAATTGATCAACATTGACAGAGATACAATCAATTTTCCATAAATATGCTGACGTCATAATATGCAAATTCGTATTTTGAGTTCCAAGGCAATTATGATAATGTCACGATTTATTTAAACGCCAAATAATATTTCCGACTCGTACTCTATCCAAATATGAAAAAGATATTGAGGGTTCCTGTGCATCCCAAAGAGCCATAAGGGTTTTGTATAGGCATGTTGTTGCCCATATATGCTATGTATAACAAGAGCTCGCGCGCACGGATATGTATATTGAACAGACGCTCATTCCGTTATTAATGGTCATAAAAAGATAAACATGGTATCAAATTGTTCGGAAAACAATAAGGAATATCATGTTTTTAAAAAAAAAAGGAGGAATTATTTTTCGCTCGGCCGTTTCGCATTCGCGTGTGTGCGTTTTTTGCGCAATGCTTAAAATGACCTAAAACGTATGCAAAATAAATTGAAGACGATTTATAGCATTTTTTTAATTTTGCGGACGTACGCTCGCGTTTATCGACCTGAAAATGACTGGACGGATATTGACCTTAATCATAATAAATATGAATGAGAAATGATTTTCCATAATGAAAATATGATAATGAGTTGAATGTCATCAACAACAAAACAAAAAATCACAAAATGGCACGTGGATGACGTCACGATAATCTGATGACCTTGAAAAGGTTATTGTGACGTCTCATTACAATGACCTATGACTGTGTCAAAATTGAACGAAATTGGCTGAACCGCGATTACAAGAAATTCTCAAAAAAGCGAGACACGTAAAATTAAAGAATAAAGAAAGAAAATTTGTGACAAAATCAAAAGGTAGTCTGTCCACCTAATTAAATTGAATTGAATATTTGTATTTCCACAGATTCACAACTTGGATATTACACTCTTGAGATTACATGATAACCAATCAGCATCTTGTTGTCTGGGGAAGTTTGTCAGTCGCCTGTCTCATCTGACACACCTTGGGATTAACTCATGTTCCCTTCATGGTGATTTCTACAAAGAGATTGCTGATCGAGCTTCTTCATCTCAGGTAAAAATGAATTTTTCAAAAGAAGCTGCGATAAAGAAATGGGAAATGTTTCCTTTTTAAAGCTGTATGTTGCAGGATAGAAATATAATATTGGAGTAAATATAAGATACTTTTCCATGAGAATAATATTTGGAAAAATGTCTGAACCGGTAATACAATTACCACTAGAATCGTGAGGCCTATTTACATGTTACTTTTCTTACTTTGTTTTGTATATTTTGGGGAGGGGTGTACAAAATGCCACTCAGTTAGAGACTGAAGGGTTTTCATTATCTTGCATCAAAGTTCCCTGCTTCATGACTTGCCGGCGTATGCAGTATTCGATTGTATTTTCACAGATTCACAAGTTGAAGGTTGACTACATGTACTTGAAGTCATTATTATTACTCCACCAAAAAATAAGTTCCCGAGTGAATGTGTGTATGATTTCTCATTGTGTGTTTGGTGCGTGTGCATTGGCAGTGGTATTTTGATATAATTCCTTTGTTCATTTATTATATTTTCTAATTAATTAAAACATGCAGTCTAAGGGAGCTGCACCCATTGGAAGCTTTGTTTTTTGTTGGCTTCCGTTTATTTGTCATTAGCTTTGTTGTTGAACATGAGATATATTTTGTATTTGTTAATGATTTTTAGGATTTAGAAATGAATTTGAATTGAACTGAATTGAATTGAATAGAATCTTCTTCACTACAGGATCATCAGGCTGAATTTCACATTCGTCTTTCGTCTCGTCATATAGAATTTCCTTCTTCCGTAGGAAATCAGAACCAGTTAGCCCTCTAATACCTCCGTCTGCAGGATTGTCTTTAGTAGTAATGTGATGCCATTGTGACGGAAGTGACTCACCTCTGATTTGTCTCACTCGGTTGGCTACAAATACGTGGAACCTGCTCGTCTCGTTCTTGATGTAGCCTTTAAACCACTCTGCTATCTACACAGAAGAAGTGCTCAACATTCTCAACATTAGGTTCATTCTGCAGAATGGAGCTAACTTTTGCTGAAACTAGAGCTGCTATCTATTCTAGTTGGGGCACTGTAACCATCTTGAGAAGAGCTACCCTGGATTTTCCCATCACTAGCGTGCTGTTTACCTTGTCTTCTTGATGTGTTAGTCTTATATAGGTGCACTTTCCATAACCAACATTGCTAGCATCAGAGAAAAGATGAAGCTCCACAAGCTTGATTTCTCCAAAGTCCTTTGGTTTGTAACATCTATCAATGGAGATTCTTCCAACTTCAAGAACATCAGTCTTACATTTCAACCATTCAGCTCGGAGTGCAAAAGAAGGGAATCATCCCATTCAGCTGAGACTCTACACAATTCTTGGAGAATCAGTTTTCCAGGAAGAATGATTTACATCAATAAATCAACGTATCTACCTATTCTACTTTGCTATTGTTGCACCTCAACATTGCATAACCGAAACTTAAAACACATCGCCAAATTGCTCATACCCCCCCGCCCAAAGGCGCCCTCCGTGACCCTTGCGTCCGAGCGCCGCCAACGTAACCTCTTCCTCTTATCTCTTCGCATCCGAACGGATAAGTTACACTAAAAATCGCTCCCAAAAGTTGAAGAGTTTTTCCTCTTTTAAGTCACTTTTTGGTTCGCATTTTCGCCTTTTATAATATTCTCTACGATTTCCTGTTCGTTAGAGAGTAGTTTCACTCCGTGAATTTATTTATTTATCAGTATTCTAGAACGTTTTCTTGCCGACTACTGTTACGTTTCCGCTTTCGTGTTTGCCTGTCCTCACTCCTCCGAGGCCTCGGGTGCGTGCGGGGGTAGTCGGTGGGGTGTTTTAGTCACTGGTAGTTTATTTAATTCTTGTTGATAATTGCTCGTACCCTTTGTTTAATTTTCTTTCCCGCAGGTTATAATATGTCTCGCAGTTCTTATTTTCTCTTAGCAGGTTTCACGAAGAAGAAATCAAGTTCTGTCGCGAGAAAGAAGACGATGGATTCTATTAATAGTTACGCCCCTCGGGAGCGGTGGTGACACCGCAAACCCCGGGGATGCGAACGTCAGTGGACGTTTATGCGGGCAAGGGAAGCCCAGGAGAATGGTTGAGCAAGGCGATACGTCGCCCCTCAATACGGTTCCCGGAAACCCAGAGGTTCTTACCCTGGGTGGAACGGGCCTTAGTTCTGCACCGCCAACAATTGTTCCGTCGGTTCTTTTGTTTGGTCGGTGCACAAATCCATTGACGGGTACGAAGACGAAGGATTCTACTAATAAGTCTTCGTTAGTTACGCCCCTCGGGAGCGGTGGTGACACCGCAAACCCCGGGGATGCGAACGTCAGTGGACGTTTATGCGGGCAAGGGAAGCCCAGGAGAATGGTTGAGCAAGGCGATACGTCGCCCCTCAATACGGTTCCCGGAAACCCAGAGGTTCTTACCCTGGGTGGAACGGGCCTTAGTTCTGCACCGCCAACAATTGTTCCGTCGGTTCTTTTGTTTGGTCGGTGCACAAATCCATCGACGGATATTCGGGTTGCTTCTGTGGATCCGGACTTGAACCGGTCACCGTTCGGTTCTTCTGTCCCTTTGTCGGTTCCGGATTTCGGTCCGGATACCCGTGCATCCGAGTCGGATCCTGGGGCTTCAACTAACCGCGCCTCTCCGTAGGTGCGTGTTCCGTTTTCCCGATTCGGTTTGCGGGGAGCTCCTACCGTCGGGCCTTTATCGGATAACCGTCCCGTTTCTTCGGCCTTTTCCGTAACCGCTACGTCTCGTAAGAGGCGGGGTTCCCGGGACGCGGTGGCCGGTTCTTCCTCGGATTTTGTTTATCCTTCGAAGAATCCGCGCTCTGATTTTATGGCACCGTTTGCGGCTCCTCGGGGTCCGCCTTTGGTGGCTACTCTCCCTCCGTCGGTGCCTCCACCCCCGCCGGAATTTTCGGATTGGATGCGGGCTTTTGCTGATGCTTTTCGATCTTCGGTGCCCGAGTCGGCTCCTCCGGTTCGTCCTACTTCACTTTCGGATCCGATCGCGGTTGATTTATTTTCGGAGTTTCCGAAGATGCATCGATCTCGCCTGAGCAGTCGCCGGTGCGGGTTTTCGAGTTGTCGTATTCAGCCGGGGTCCTCTCTTTTTTGCTTCTCCGCCTCACGCTTCGTTGGGCGCTCCGAGAGGCGGGGATCGTCCCTGTTTATCTGGTCAAGATAGGGGGGGCTCGGTTGATCGTTGGGACACTGGTTCCATCGCTCAGTCGTCTGGTTCAGTTGCGGGGGATGATGCGTTTACTTCCGTTTGTGTCTCTGGCGCAGATTCGTTAGCCTTGTTTCACAAATATGTGCCCGATTCTTGTGTCGTCCCGGAGTTATCGGCGGGGCTTCCTGTCTTCTAAATCGGACTCTTCAGCGTTTCAGGGACTGTTTCTTCCTGATCTACACAAAGAAGAATTTGTGAATGCCGCAGAAGACTTGTCGTCATCGACGGGATTTCTTAAGCGGCAGGTGGACAAGTACGCTTTCGTTCCTCAGGATGCGGATTTGCATTTTGTCCTAAACGGGTTTCTCCCAAATTTGTGGCGGTGGCCAGTCGTTTGGGGAAGAAGTTTGGGACTCGTGGTCCTTTTGATAAAAGTGACAATTTGTTGTTTGATCTTTTCTCACGGCTTGCGGTGACTTCGCATTCCATCGAGAAGTTTCGTCGGGAGGCTGTGCTCGCTTATTTGGGCATTCGACCGCATCAAATTCCAGGACTGCTTCCGCAGATTCCAGTGGCCAGCCCCCGCCTTTGTGGAGATAGTTTCACTACTCTACTGCAAGCCGGGATTGATGGTGAGAAGCAGGCTCGAGACCTGTCCGTTGCTTTTCGCGATGTCCAAGAACCGGTTCCTTCCTCCAGTCCTCGTAAGAAAAGTTTGAAGATTTCGGGTTCTTTTCGTAAGAACGTCGGCCAGTCTAAGGGCCGCCCTCAGGACTGGTACCCGGCCGAGGAGGAATACCAGGATCGTGGTCGTCCTTCGTCTCGAGTTTCTTCTTACCGTGATTCTTCTATCTTCCCGGACTCCCTTTCGTGGTGGTGGGAAGTCATTCTCTAGATGATGGCTTCCCCCGAGTGCTTGGGTCTTAGGTCGGCGGGCGGCTCCGGAGATTTCTCCCGGCGTGGGAGAAGATCACCAGCGACGCATTTGTTCTGTCGGTGGTACGAGAAGGGTTCTTCATAGATTTTGTGGAACCTTTTCCGAATGGCGTCCTCCGGAGCCGCTCTCCGATCATGTCCCCTCTTTTTCAGAGTCACATTTCCTCCGATTTCGTGTCTCTGTTAGAGAAGGGGGCAATAGGGGAAGTAGACGATCACCCGTGTCTTTGTTTGTCGCCGGTGTTCGTAATTCCCAAGTGTTCGGGTTCTTTGAGAATGATTCTCAACATGAAGCGGTTTTAGCCTTCATTTGGGAAAGGTTCATTTC
Organism: Strongylocentrotus droebachiensis; assembly: GCA_035222895.1. Classification (NCBI taxonomy): domain Eukaryota; kingdom Metazoa; phylum Echinodermata; class Echinoidea; order Camarodonta; family Strongylocentrotidae; genus Strongylocentrotus; species Strongylocentrotus droebachiensis. The sequence goes on along the minus strand of JAVYIG010010523.1, from coordinate 51,668 downwards.
CGAATGGATCATCTGGCAACCATCCTTTCTTCATTGAATCCCGCAGACGTCGCGGTTTCTTTGGATCTTCGCGACGCTTATTTTCATGTGCCGATACATCCGCGGTCGCGGGATCTTGTGGGGTTTTTGCCTTCCTGGGCAAATTCTACCGTTACAGAGCGCTCCTGTTCGGTTTGCGCCCTGCTCCTCGGATTTTTACGAGAGTCGTGGCGTCAGTCATGCTGTTGGATCATATGCAGATTCTGATCAGCACGACTCAAGATCTCGGATTTCTCATATTTTGGGAGAAATCAGAATTCGTTCCGGCTCGCACGCCGTCTTACCTAGGTGCTCAGCTGGACATTCGTCATCAGCTGGCTCGTCCCAGGCTCGACAGGGTCGAGACGATAGTCAGGACTGCTCGGTCTCTGAGATGTGCGCGTCGGGTGAAAGCCGAGTGTTGGCTTCAGTGGCTAGGGTTTCTCTCCAGTCTAGTCGGCATGCTTCCAGATTGTCGACTATTGATGAGTCCCTTCCAACTCTTTCTGTTGGAGTTTTATCAGCCGAGCGTGAGTTCTTTTATTGTCGTGGATCTCCCTGTTGTCCGGAGTCAAGGGTCTTCTAGGTCCTTGGCTTCGTCGTTCCTTCTTCCTTCAGGGCAAACGCTGCCGAGTTCCTCTCCCTTCTGTGACCGTCACCACGGACGCGTCGCTGTTGGTTTGGGGAGGTCATTGCCAGGGGTCAATGATTTCAGGAGACTGGAGTCATCTGGACTTTCTGCTCCACATCAATGTGTTGGAACTCATGGGAGTGTTTGCTTCGCTTCGTCACTTCCGTGCTCGTCTGGTGGGTCGTTCGGTTCTGTTTCTTACGGACAACGTCTCGGTGATGGTGTACATCAACAGACAGGGAGGCACTCTTTCTGTGGCTCTGAACGAGTTAGCCTCTCAACTCTGGGCGTGGTGCAAGGGGGCGAGGGTGTTCCCGATTGCATCACATATCCCGGGCGAAGAGAATATCTTAGCGGACTTTCTCTCCAGAGACAAGTGCCTTCCCTCAGAGTGGACTCTGCCTCCGACTGTCTTCAGGCAACTGGGGAGAGTGTTCGGTGTTCTCGACATCGATCTCTTCGCAACTTCGCTCAACCATCGTTTTCCTCGATTTTCTCGAGAGTCCAAGAACCAGGAGCTTTTGCTCTGGACGCTTTTGCGATCCCGTGGAGGGATGGAGGGCTTACGCCTTTCCCCCGTTCGCGTTGTTTCCCCATGCTCTGGAAGATCAGGGAAGATCAAGCGATGATGATGCTCATAGCTCCTTGGTGGCCGGCGAGGTCGTGGTTTCAGGACCTCCTGACCCTCCTGGTGGGGGCTCCGTGGTCGTTGCCGTGTCATCCGGATCTGGTGTCGCAACCTCTGTCTGGTATTCTACACCAGCGGCCGGAAATCCTCCGTCTGACCGCTTGGCGGTTATCGGGAAGAGGGCTCGTTCGTCAGGTTTCTCCGAACGTGCTGCACAATTTCTAGTCCAGAGTAGACGAGAGTCGACCAGGGGGGTTTACAACTCCTGGTTGGATGCTTTTCACACTTGGTGTGAGGAGGTGGGCGTCGCCTCTAGAGAGGCGTCTTTACCTTCTATTGCTGACTTTCTGATCCCTTTGTATGACAAGGGGAGAGCTCTGTCAACGTTTTGTGGTTATCGGTCTGCTATCTTCGGTTTCTTCTGCTCCTCAGCTAGCGGCTCTTTTGAAGTTCTTCTTCCTTAAGAGACCCTTCGTCAGACCTCTGACGCCAGTGTGGAGTTTACCCAAGGTTTTGGCACTCCCTTCGAACCGCTGTGTTCTGCGACGCTTCTGCTTACTACGGTCAAGACGGTTTTTCTCATGATAATCACTTCTGGTCAGCGTAGGAGCTCACTTCATACCCTTTCAGCTGCCCCTGGGCATATCCGCTGGGGAGGACGTGGGGTTCGTTTGATTCCCAAGGCTTCTTTTATTGCTTAGAATCAGTCTGACACGTCGGGTTCAGTGGAAGTGGTGCTTCATCCCTTGTCGGATTTTTCTTCGGTCTTCAGGGACGGACTGTGGTGTCCCGTTCGCGCCCTCAAATGGTATCTTTACAAGACGAAGCCTTTTCGCAAGTCGGATCAGCTCTTTCTGGTTTCTCGAGAGCCACTTTCGGCGGCATCTCGGGATACGATCTCCAGGTGGTTAGTCTTGGCTATCAAGGCTGCGGGCCTTGACGCCTGGCAGGGCTCCTCGTGCCCATGATACTCACAGTGTCAGTACGTCTTGGGTTCTTTTCATCGGAGTTTCAGTTCAAGATATCTGTAAAGCAGTTTTTTTGGAAGTCTCCAAGTTCTTTTTCTGCTTTTTACCTCAAAGATGTGCCCGCGGGCGAACGAGCCTTTGTGGTCGCTTCTCTGAAGGCGGCTTCGTCATCTATTTCTCATTGGATTGATAAGTTTGCTTGGTTTTTACCACCCGGCATTAATCTGTGCTGGTCTTTAGCAAAGTAGAATAGGTAGATACGTTGATTTATTGATGTAAATCATGAAAATCAGTATTGATTTTATTATTTACGATATAAATCTACGTATCTACCTATTTTCCCTCCCTCCATCCCCAGCGCCTTTACCAAGGTGTATCCTAGGGAACTCGTGATAAGAGGAAGAGGTTACGTTGGCGGCGCTCGGACGCAAGGGTCACGGAGGGCGCCTTTGGGCGGGGGGGTATGAGCAATTTGGCGATGTGTTTTAAGTTTCGGTTATGCAATGTTGAGGTGCAACAATAGCAAAGTAGAATAGGTAGATACGTAGATTTATATCGTAAATAATAAAATCAATACTGATTTTCATGATTGCTGCTAGTAGTCCCAAAGGGTCATACATTGACATTACCTGAGGCAGGACTCCTCTTTTTGTCAGTGGCTCGTCTTGAAAGGTTATTGGAAATTAAATTAAGTCTGATTCAATACACCACTGGACCCCGAGTGCCTTCTCCACAGGTAGAGTGTCTTGTAAAAGCTTCAACTCTTTCACATCCTTCCCTCTATCTTCAGCTGGAATTGCTTGCATCACCTTTCTGGAGTTGGACATAAGTTTGTGCAGGAAAAAACGTTCGCGCTCACACATCTCCTTTGTTTTCAGGATGAGACCGATAGCTTCTTCTTTTGTTGCAACTGATTTCAAGCCATCATCGACGTAGAAGTCATTTTGCATGAATTCAGATGCCTTTTGTATGAAAGTATGTGTTAGAAATATTTGAAATTAATCTTCCCTGTACAATGTGCTACTGCTTCAATTACTGTATTTCTTCCTCAATGAAATGACAAATGCAATGCAAAACTGAGGAGATGTGAATAATTTGTAAACATATAACAGGTGTTCTTGTTATTTGTACTGAGATTTCAGGTAAGAAATACAAATACAAGTGAATGACATCAATATTCTGGATACTTTTCTACGGGCATAACACTTTTTCAGCAATAACATAAAACACCAACAACAAAAACTACAGCATAAACTATAGATGTGCTAGTAATCCCTGAGAGGTATTTTCTAAGTCGAATCGGATATGAAGTTGATAATGATGCAATCTGTTTATCCCTGCTTTTTCCAATAGGATTGATGAATTTCTACATGTAGCTTCGTATTTAAGATTTTTGATTACTTTTCTCCCATACAATATGCAACTGCCCCAATTACCATTTCCCCCCTCCTATTTGCTTGCCCATCAGATCCCCCCTTCAGAATCCGGGATCATCTGATTAATGTTATGAATGTTAATGTGAGAGAACAGATTATAATTGTTTCCACTATTTTCCAATTTAATGTCTCATGATTTACATATGCCATTCATCTGTATAAAAAAAAATATTTTAAAAAAATTATTAAAAAAAATTATTAAAAAAAAAATTCTATCAATAGACTACCTTCCAATAGATGCCTATATACCACACTTTGATAATCTAGTTATAGAAATCAACTGAAACATATACAAATTAAAAACATGATAACTTATAATTTCCACTCTACAGTTTTGTCTTCCTCACCTTTGCGGCTATCTTGTGTTTTTTATCCACTGAAGATTGTACTGGAAATTCAGAACATAATTCTTATGATTTAATTATCAATGATGCATACATGTGATATTATGTGTGCTACATGTACATGACTGATGCCAATCGATTTTCTATCCCAACAGATCCAAACAGTTAACCTGGATTTTGGATGGAGTCTTTACACCTCAAATGGGAAACTACGTCATTCGGCATTCAATCAGCTAGCCAAGTTTCTCTACTCTCTACCCTGCCTTACAAATTTAGCGATCGCCGATGTGAATAAATATTTAGGTCATGATTTATTCACTAAACTAGATTCCTTGGCTGCATTCCCACAGGTAATAAGAAAAGTCAGTGCTCAATCATTAAAAGCCGTACTGCCGTGTTGCTGCTCTTGATTAATTGTAGGAGTTTTGAAAGCCATGCAGACTCGTCCATTTAGAGGTTTAAAAAACAACCAGGACGAAATCGGGCAAGAAATAGAGAAGAAACATTGGGTATATGAATCAATTTAAAACAAAATCCATTAAAGTGACTCTGTAACATTATTGAAGGTTGATGAAAAAATTGCTAAATTTGTGTATAAAATGTTTCTTATTATATTCCTTCTACTGTACTAAACCTCTGACATGCAAAAAATCCTCAAAAAATTCTCTAACCATGAAGATACTTATGGTTTCCTTTGAAGGCATCACTGTGCAACACCCTCTAACAGTGTTTAACGGTAAATTTTCCTAACCATTTTTGAATTTTCCCAACCGTTTTTCCATGAAAAAAAGACATAAAACAGGCTATTAAAAATGTGTCAACACTTATATGTCTAGAATGGTATGTAGAGCCAATTTATTGCTTTGTGACGATTTACATTCACCTAACTGTAATTAAACTGTAATACTATAGTTGGGAGAATTAAGGATCAATCAGATCATTTTTTCCCAATGTGTACCATGAATAATGGTCCGTTTTCACTCAAATTTTCAGATTATCTTTAATTGTACATCTAACATCGAAGTCACAACCTTAGCACCACTATCTCAAGTCTTGACGCTATTACAGGTTATATCTTGGACAAAATCTTTTTGAGCAAACAAGGATGACCTGAATAAATTTTGGGTGTAAGAGGTCATGAAGGTGAAAGATTATAGGATCTTGAAAGTTACAAAATTCCAGAAAATATCGTATTTCTGTGAAAATTTAACAAAAATCGAACCAATGTTAACCAAACTGGGCTCAAGTTTATAAAACCACTCAAATATTAAAATGAAAAGCATATGGTTCATAAGGTCAGATGTTACAGGTCACAGGATAATTTATCAATGAATATACATATGCAGAGGCATATAAGAGATGCTGTCGTATTCATCCTGTTTCATGGGGGGGGGGGGGTAGGTAGAGAGCTACACCACGATGGCAGAACATAATTTCTGAAAAACTGTGTTTGAACACCTTTTGTTTAAGAAACCACAAGTATGATATTTTTTTCGATTTGTACATCATCATCTTCCCCTTTCATTACTGCTGTTCATTTTCATGTATCTAATAAATAATAATATCTAATGAATTGTAATGGCATTGTTTACAAATTCTACATGTACATGTTTAGCGAAAAAATGAAAATGTGCATTTATAGGGGGTAAATGGCCGATTCTGTACGTTCCAAATCCCTCGTCTCTTTTACCCTCATATTTGCAGCTAGTCACATTTTTAAAATTTCTTTCCTTTTTTCTCTAAATCCAGAATCCTTACTTCAAGAAAAAGAAGCGTATGGAGATGGTACAGGAGTGGTCAAAAAATAAATACCTCCCTCACCATGTTCATTTGCTGGAATCAGCACGACCTTCTGGACAGTTCCAGCGTGATCCTCACAGAGGCATTCCATCAGAGCCTGAACAGGTGCTGGAATCCCCGAGAGAAGGGACACATCACTCATTACACCAGAGTTCGGGAGAAGTATCACGACACTTGGTAGGCCAAGGATCAGGTAATTCATCTGGAGGACATACTGGTCTCACCTCATTTCCCCTTTCTCCACGGACTGCGAACCTTGACATGCCTTCAACCAGTGGATTGAGATCTACACAATGCAGTAGAGGTGCAGGTTTGTACACCAGAATCTCAGAATTTTGTATATGCCCTTATAGCCACAAAGGACCAATATAATTATGGTATGACAATTAAAGTCGCTGCCGTCCGTCCGTTCGTAAAAATTTGGTTTCCAATCTATAACTTCAGTAATGTTTGACGGATTTTAATGAAATTTGATATGAAGGTACATGATATCAAAATACAGGCCAAATTTGATTTTGGAGTATGTAGGTCAAAGATCATAGCTCATTAAATACTCGAAAAAATACGCATCTGGTTTCCGATGATAACTTTAGCAATGTTTGACAAATTTTAATGAAATTTGATATGAAGGTACATGGTATCAAAACACAGCCTAAGTTCAATTTCCGAATATGTAGGTCAAAGGTCATAGCTCATTAAATATGCGAATCTTGTTTCCATTCGATAACTTGATTAATAATTGACGAATTTTAACGAAATTTAATATGAAGGTACATATACATGTACAGCCTAAGTTCAATTTCTGAGTATGTAGGTCAAAGGTGAAATGTTATAGCTCATTAAATATGCAAAAACACCTACCCTAGTAAAAAAATAAATAGGAAAAAAATAGAAAAAAATAGGGAAAAAATAAATGCAAAAATATATTTTTTTCCTATTTTTCTCATCCCCAAAAAAGCTATTTAATTGCTATAGTTTTGGAACAAAAAATAGGAAAAAAATAAAGCCACAAATAGTTTTGAAATATATTTTTTTCCTATTTTTCTCGTCCCCTAAAAATAGGAAAAAAATAAAGCCACAAATAGTTTTGAAATATATTTTTTTCCTATTTTTCTCATCCCAAAAAAAAGCTATTTCAAATAGCATAGTTTTGGAACAAAAAATAGGAGACTTAAATAGCGTTGAAATAAGAATAGTTTTTAAATATATTTCAGACATATTTTTTTCTGAAATAGATCTAGACTATATTTCTAACATAGTCATAGAGTCTAGATCTATTTTTTTTTTTTTTTACAAACCAAATATAGATCTAGATCTAGATCTATTTAAAATCTATTTAAAAAAAATGGAATATTAATTGAATGATTGGTGTACTGTATAATTGTTTGGTATCAATTAAATCTCTGTCAAGCTCTACTTTGTAGCACCTTGTTGTACAATATATGCATGTATATAGCTCCAGCAGCTAGCAGTAGCAGTCCAGTGAAAGCAAGTTGATCGTAATTCCCCAACACAAGAGTGGTTGTGTGGGACTGTAGGCATAATCTTGGTAATAAAATTCGATCCTTTCATTTTGTTCTTTCAATTCTTGCTCTGGAATTACTCTTGAAATTGTCCTTTCCTGGTGTAATCTACCCCTTATTCCCCATACTGTAGGTTTTACAGGAAGACAAATCTGGCGAAATGGCAAAATAATGATTGAAATATGCGCCGTTGAGCTGATCATCACAGAGTCTGAGTGAAGATTTGAATTTGAAAATAAACTACCGGTTGGCCTATTCGCTTTCTACCACTAGATGGCAGCACACATTTAGTTGTCTTTCATTATGATTCAACATTTGTGAAGAATTAATACACCCTTTCACCTTTGTATTTATTATGGGGAGAATTGTTACAATTCCATCCAATTGGATAAGTTCTAGTCACTATAACACTATAGTAGTAAGCTAATTCTTTTGCTAATTATATACTTTTTTACTTGAAATATTCAAAATAGATAGTCATTTAATTTAAAGATAAAATTAAAACATTCTTAATTCTTGATTAAATGTTCACAGGCCTAACCGATATATTTATGCTCCCTTAAAATGTTCACAGGCCTACGAAATAATTATGTTCCCTTAAAGGGAGAGTTGAGTTCTGAGGAGGGCCAGTAATTTGTCCAAATCATCTTTGAATCTATTTTTTTTCATTTTAAAAGACGAAATATCACAATTATTTTTGTAACATTATAGTTATATTGTGAAATATGTTTTGAATTGTGCAAATATATATTTATAAAGTGTAACTAAGTTTCAACAACCTTAAAACTCAAATATCGGCCTATATTAAAAGCAAAAAGGTGACAAAATCCATTAAGTCTGTGAACATAGTAAACAAAATATAGGACAACAAATGGTGATAGTAAAAAAATTAAGTCCCTAACCCTAAAAAAAAAAAGGAAGAAAATGGGTGAGAAAATTGAAGTCCAGAAACAAAGTAAAACAATAGGAAGAAAATGGCAGAGAAAAATTAAAGTCCAGAAACATAATAAAAAAAATAGGAAGAATATGGCAGAGAAAAATCAAAGTCCAGAAACATAGTAAAAAAATAGGAAGGAAATGGCAGAGAAAAATATAAATACAGAAACATAGTAAACAAAATAGGAAGAAAATGGCTGAGAAAAATCTAAGTCCAAAAAAATAGGAAGAAAATGGCAGAGAAAAATCTAAGTCCAGAAACATAGTAAAAAAAATAGGAAGAAAATGGCAGAGAAAAATCTAAGTACAAAAACATAGTCAAAAAATAGAAAGAAAATGAGTAAGAAAAATATAAATACAGAAACATAGTAAACAAAATAGGAAGAAAATGGCTGAGAAAAATCTAAGTCCAAAAAAATAGGAAGAAAATGGCAGAGAAAAATCTAAGTCCAGAAACATAGTAAAAAAAATAGGAAGAAAATGGCAGAGAAAAATCAAAGTCCAGAAACATAGTAAAAAAATAGGAAGGAAATGGCAGAGAAAAATATAAATACAGAAACATAGTAAACAAAATAGGAAGAAAATGGCTGAGAAAAATCTAAGTCCAAAAAAATAGGAAGAAAATGGCAGAGAAAAATCTAAGTCCAGAAACATAGTAAAAAAAATAGGAAGAAAATGGCAGAGAAAAATCTAAGTACAAAAACATAGTCAAAAAATAGAAAGAAAATGAGTAAGAAAAATCAAAGTCAAGAAACATAGTAAACAAATAGGAAGAATATGGCAGAGAAAAATCTAAGTGCAGAAACATAGTAAAAAAATAGGAAGGAAATGGCAGAGAAAAATCTAAGTCCAAAAACATAGTAAAAAAATAGGAAGAAAATGGCAGAGAAAAATCTAAGTCCAGAAACATAGTAAAAAATTGGAAGAAAATGGCAGAGAAAAATCTTTTCGAAGTACAAAAACATAGTAAAAAAAATAGAAAGAAAATGAGTAAGAAAAATCAAAGTCCAAAAACATAGTAAAAAAATAGGAAGAAAATGGCAGAGAAAAATCTAAGTCCAAAAACATAGTAAAAAAATAGGAAGAAATAGGTAAAAAATAGTTATCAAACCACCAATTCCTAGAAATAGAAAAAAAATAGGCTGTCATATGCTATTTTTAATCTATTTTTAATAAAAAATAGTGTTTAAATAGGGTTCATTCACATAAAAATAGGAAATAAATAGTGGAAAATAGGAAAAAAAAATATTTTTCCAGATCCCATTTTGACTAGGGTAATTATATATGTGAAAATGTGGTTAACTTCCTTGCCTAGTAATATATAGTAAGTCCAATGGAGGTAACTTGTTCTGACGTATATAGGCCATTTGTACCCTGCGAGGGGATGCTACGCTTTGCGTTGACTTGTAATTATTTTAAGTTATATACCTTTGGCATGCATAACAATGTTTTCATTTTATCTTTACCAGTCACTGGTTTCAACGTTTGACATCTTACTATACAAATGACATTGATTATTAAAAATGTCAAGGAATAATGAAGATGCAGTTTTTTGTCTCGCCTGTGTTCGCCTGCGTAGCAAAAAGCGAGACATAAGCGGCGCTTTTCCGGTGACAGCGGTGGCGGCGTCAACATCCTAAGGATAAGTTTTTGAATTTTTATGCCTCCGCCACCGAAGGTGGTGCCGGAGGCATCATGTTTTCGGGTTGTCCGTCCGTCCGTCCGTACGTCCGTCCCGTTTGACCGTTATCACAATATCTCAAGAACCATTTAAGATTTAAACTTAAGACTCGGGAATAGTATTTATCACCATAGGAAGACGATCTGATTAGATTTTGGAGTACGTAGGTCAAAGGTCACATGTCACAGAGGTCAACTTATGAAATTCCTTGTATTGAGTTTGTTAGCGCGATATCTCAAGAACCATTTGAGATTTAAACTTCAAACTTAAGGATAGTATGTATCACCATAGGAAGACGATCTGATTAGATTTTGGAGCACGTATGTCAAAGGTCAAGGGTCACAGAGGTCAACTTATGAAATTCCATACATTGAGATTGTTATCATGATATCTCAAGAACCACTGGAGATTTAAACTTCAAACTTAGTGATAGTGTGTATCACTATAGGAAAACAATCTGATTAGATTTTGGAGCACGTATGTCAAAGGTCAAGGGTCACAGAGGTCAACTTATGAAATTCCATACATTGAGATTGTTATCATGATATCTCAAGAACCACTGGAGATTTAAACTTCAAACTTAGTGATAGTGTGTATCACCATAGGAAAACAATCTGATTAGATTTTGGAGCACGTAGGTCAAAGGTCAAGGGTCACAGAGGTCAACTTATGAACGTTTCGGTTTGTAAAATTGCTCTATGACGGAGGCATCATTTTCGACTGCGCGCAGTCGAATTCCATCTAGTTAATATTATTTTGAAAGAGTAAATTCTTACTCAATGAAACTTGAACTAAAGGGTTATCAAGTATCCCCAATCATGTGAGTTACATTTCAGGTCACTAAGTCAAGGTCAAAGGTCATTTCCGGTCAACAAACTTAGACTAGTTGTGGCATCAGGTTAAGATTTTGAATTTTTATCATAATTTTGAAAGCATACATTCCTATTCCATGAAACTTGAACATAAGGGTTATCGAGTATCACCAATCACGTGATTAGTCTTTTAGGTGACAAAGTCAAGGTCAAATGTCATTTCAGCTCTGCAAATTTAGACTTTGTTGTGGCATCAACATCAAGATTTTGAATTGTTAGCATAATTTCAAAAGTGTTTGTTGAAATTTGATGAAACTTGTACCCAAGGTTTATCAAGTATCACAAATCATATGACACAAATTTCAGGTCACAAAGTCAAGGTAAAAGGTCATTTTAGCTCAGTAGACTTGGATTATGTTTTTCACAACTTAAAGGTACTTTCATTTCATTTCATTTCATTTATTTATTTAAGCACGGTAACTCTCTCAGCCTAAACAGTTGTTTTTCAGAAAGTCCGTGACTGAATAAAAAATATACAAATTATATCACAAAAAAAAATCCAGTAACAAAAGATAACAAAAGATAAAAATATGCAAAATAATCGACAACTAAAAATAAACAAAGAAAAACATGAATTATTATGTACAAATCAACAATAGTCAATAAAAAGTAGATAATTAACAGAGAAGTGTATTGTAAACCGAGAGTCTGATTGACTCTCTTTCCAAGGGTCAGCCCCCCCCCCCCCTTCCCCCGCTACCTAGGTGGTGACATGATGTGTTTTCTAAAAAAAAATATTCTCTATGTTTTTCAGTTCCTGTAAAATTGTGTTCCAGCATTTCGCTCCTCTATAACTTAAACTCCTTATTTTGTAATTCGTTTGGCCTTTAGGTAATGCTAAATTATGAAAAGAGTGTCGGGTATTATACACAGGGTTGCGCTTTACAAAAAACGTAGAATAGGTTTTGGTGCATTATTATAAAATGTTTGGTGCATCACTATTAATGTCCGTTTTTTTTAAATCTTTCTAAAATGTTATCTAAATTCAAAAGTAGGAACAGCTGATATGTTGGGAATCTTGGGTCTTTCCTTAAGATAATTTTTAGCGCTTTATTTTGTATTTGCATAGACTATATCACAGTAATCAAAATTACATTGTATCATGGATTTATAAAACAATTCTGCTTGGCGTTGTGTAATAATCGGACGAATTCTCCTTAATATATACAATTTAAACAAAACTTTTCTTCTTATTTCGTTGATATGTAGGTTCCAACTTAGATTCTCGTCTAGAATTACGCCAAGATACACGATGAAACTCTCAGAATGGGTTTACTCTCAACTAGTAAATGTATATTAGGATCAAGTCTGTTTAACTTACTCCTGGTACCTACAACAAGAAACAAAGTAGTCATTGAATTCATTCAAAATTTGTTTATGGTCATAGATAATTTCTTCATTGATAAGTAACTGTGGAATATTATTGCAGACTTTCTTCTTAGTAGGTAAGAATTGCTGCATAGATGAAAAAGAGTATTGCTATTCGAGCTGTTTTCAATACAATTTCCAATATACTCGCGTTTTGCTTTCCTAATAACATCAGTGACTTTATTTCTTAAGGATTTGTAAATGCGCCAGTCAAAGTCATCTTTTGACTTTTTGGCAGTCTGTTTAGCAGCATTTGTCCCTTCAATCAAATCTAGGATGTTTTGATTAATCCATTTTGATGTTTTATTCTTGATTCTCATTCGTTTTATGGGTGCTATATCATCTAATATAAAATTCAATTTACTCTTGAATGCTCCATACGCCTTTTAGGGGCAAACATATTCTTGGATAGAATCAAAATTAATACGTTCAATGCCATTTTGCACAATGTCGGGCTTCAGTTTTTTATATTCCTCATCATTCTATATTTATGCATTACATTACAATCAGGAAGTTTCCCTTTTACACAATATACCATATAGTGGTCACTCAGAGCCGCATACAATACCGTACTCCACTTGACTGAATTTGCTGGGAACTGTTCGTCACAATAAAAACAATTAATGAACTTGAGTTATTTATTACGGGAGTTTTTCTTCTTCATGTCACAGTTCATATCGCCAAGGATGATAAAATCTGTTCCAGTTCCATCGATCGTCTCAAGGTTGTCTTCGAATTTAGTGAACCAGTCAGAATTTGAAGATGGTGGTCTGTACCAGGTTGCTACATGATACCATTTTTGCTTATCTTCATGTATTTCCGTCACAATGATTTCCAGGTCTTTTGGAATAAATTCCGGTTTAACTATATAATTAAGCCCTTCACGTACATATGCGGCGACTCCTCCGTCTGAACGGTTTTGATCTCGACGTTCACAGGTGTATCCACTTATTGCAATTTCTTCGTCACATATGGATTCGTCTAAATGGGTTTCACTTAATGTAATCACATCAATAGGACATTTATGTCCCATTTGCAGGTCAATGAAAAGGTTAAATTCCAACAGCATATGAAAGACAATATTTATTTAGAACTTCCCTCAAAACGAAAGGGTTTGAAAATAGCTTTTTGTGGGAAAATAACGACCATTAGTTGTCGAATCGACATAAGTGATTGCAATCACCTAAGTAACCGTTTGATTTTCATACCCTTGTACCGAATGGTAGTTCGTTTTGTGCTGCACAAAGATCCAGTCAGTTTAATTTTGGCCATTAAAAGTAGTTGGTTATTGATGTAGACAAATGCTTCATATGTACCTGTTACAGCTCATTTTATGTATGTTATTAACATAGAAAAAAAGATGTCTGACAGGGAAGTCTAGAAAGTAAACGAGTAATTTGAAAACTAGGACACTGCTTACGTCTAAATTACACTAATGGGCCACCCTGCCTATAAATAATGTCTCATCCTCAATTTTTCATCTTATCGAATTGCGTAATGCAGGCGAGACCTACAAGAGCGTTTCCCTTGTTTACAGAAATCGTCATGTCAAAATTATGGTAGTATTTATAGATCATAACCATGTTTGTCTAGTGTGATAAGATAAAACTTGTACTTTGATTAATGTGTTATTCTTGCATGATATAACTGTTTAGTAAGCAGATGTGTACTCTGTCAAATTATCAGTTACAACAATTATTATTATTTAGTTTTAACCTATAACGTTCACCACAACAAAAATAGGAATCATTAGATTTTGATATGATTTTTTCAAACATTGAAATGTACATGCAATCATATCATGGTCATAATCAATTAAAGTATAATAAACCCTCCACATGAAGTGATACAGTATAAAGGAGTCTACATACATTTAAAAATAGTATCGTTGCTTGTATTGTATAATGCATATTGTACTTGCTTGTATTCGCATATGAGATTGTTATTTTCAAATACAATTTTGTTATCCATTAATATATTTGTCAATATATTTGTCAAAGTTTTACCATGAGTCTGTTTTATATTCGTCATTTGAAGTTCTTTTACAACTGGATATCCTTCCATATTTGGTTTCTTTTGTTTTATTGCAGCTCCAGTCGAGAGTAAACAAATTCCTGAGCATAGGTAAGTAACATAATATACGATTACCCTTTTTCTCTTTCTCTCATCTCAACCACTCTCTTTCTCTCTCTGTCCCTCTCTCCCCCTTTCTCTCATTCTCATCCTTTGTCCCCATCTTTCTCTCTTTCTCATCCTGGCCATCTCTCTTACTCTCCCTTTATCATTCACTCTCTTGCTCTCCCCTTTCTCTCTTCATCTACATGTATTTCTATTACTGTCTTCAACATTGTTTGTACCTTTATAATCGTCTGTTTGGAGCCAGAAGGGCATTAACTGATTATACTTTGACACGCTATAGCACCTTCCTCACACTCCTCTGTTGTCTTACGGTGATGATTGTTTATTGTTTTCAAATGACATTCAATGAAATTATGCCATGATTGAAAGTCATCATGTTGCCTCTAGTTTTGAAATTGATGTAGAATTAGTAAAATTTTAGGTTTAAACATTGAAAACCATTTAAGAACCATGTTCACATCCCATTTTCCCCTCTCTCGACCTGGCTTTGAAAGCCTCTCTTATCCCCTCTCCAATCCCTGCACTCTCAGTTTAAAATGTTTCCTAATCTCAAACGCTATTATCTCAATGTTAATTGTTTCTCTCTCTCTCTCTCTTTCTTTCTCCCTCACTCTCTCGTTTCTAAATCTACATCTGCTCCCCTCTCTTTGTCTGTATCTCTCCCAATTTCCCCATGCCCCCCTTCTCTCTCTATCTCTCTCTTTGTATTTTATCTCTCTGTCTCTCTGTCTCTCTCTGCCTCTCTCTCTGTCTCTCTCTCTCTGCCTCTCTCACTCTCTCTCTCTCTCTTTAAATAGCAAACGCATCCACAGCGACGATGATGATGGTGATAGAGTTGATGAGAGCCTGGAACAACGTCCTGGAAAACAAGCTAAGACGGATCGTAAACCTACCTCAGATTGATTTGCCAGTAGCGAGGATTTATCTAACACACACTGATGGAATATTTAATTAAATTTTACAAGTATTCCCTATTTTGATTTCTTGCCATTCTACCTCAAAACAACCGTTACATATATTAAGTGCAATACTAATTTACTATGCAAACACTTACAAGTACTTAACTGTTATCAATTATGCATTACAAGTTTAATATCAGGTGTTTTACATTCTATCGGTGGATATTTTGATGAAGCTACTGTCAATCTAAAATTGTATAGTTCTTACATGATATCTTGCTTTCTTTTGTGATACAAAAACTGCTGCATTTATCTTAACAGTATTACCTCTCGGATCTATGCAATTTTTACATGTTTTTATATATATTCGTTATATTCTATGTCAATCTTTATTTGTATATAGATGGATATATATGTAAATATCATATTAACTGATAATGAAATACAATGTTTAATGTTTGCTTTATTATTATTAGGACATGGGCCTATTTGCTTTTTTTTTTTTAGCTATTGCACAAAATCCTCTGGCTAGACATAAATTATACTATGCGCCTCTCTACACCCACGTGAGGGAAATGTTTACCTGCTTCGAAGAAATTGGAATGTCATATTTTCTTCTGACGTTTGCTAGCCCGACTCAAAGGTGGAGTAAAGATAATTTTGTACAGTGCTAATTAGAACCAAGATATAGGTACTATAATAATGATACCGTTTTACAGCTTATCCATTAAAGCGCTATAGGCCTATTTGTATCAAGCGCTCTGAAAATGCCTGTTCACTTCTATCTTATAGATGCAACATTTCATTCACTTATTCCAAACATTATTTAATTTTCCATTATTTTTTTATTTTGCATATACCATGAGGGTATGTATATGTATGTATACTGTCAGTTTTTACAGACGTGTATCTATCATATAATGATTATTTACGTTTGGTAAGCGACCTTTAACGTCACCATCTTAAAGATGTGACTCAGTTTTTAACCAGGGTCCGCCTGAGTCAGTTTGTAGGCGAAGACAGAGAGCTGATCGTGCCATGGCATCACCGCCAGACCAACTCACCTTTCCCTGGTTGCAAAGTTTGATTAGCCTTTGCTAAAGTCTGTTTTTTATGCGCGCCTTGAGCATTAAATTTTAAGTGTATTAGTGTATTTGGCGCCTTACAAATCATATGTACCGGTATTCAATTTCTTTGTGTACAGAGCATCATTAATTCCTGTATTTTTCTGTATTTTCTTGAACTCCGAGCAGAAATCTTGACTTTCTTCTATATATGTGTACATTTAAATATATATATATATATATATAGGACACAAGGTAGATAAATAAAAACACCGGAGAAGTGAATATTCCACTGACGTTTCGGGCATAGCCCTTTATCGAAGTGATTCAAGCATGAACAATAATATACAAAAACAAAAATATAGGCGACGCTTGGTAGTCAAGATGCAAAGGCGCGTGAGAGTACGCGAAAGAAGAGAAAAAGAGATAGAGAAACGTCACAAAGCTCAAAAGTTGGACCATTGTGACGTGAGAAAATAGGAGAAAATTAGAAATATAGGGAGCGTTAGAAGAACGTATCTCCAGGGGAGATACGCGGAAAGCAAAAGAAAAGGAAAAGAAGAGGCGCACAGAAAGAAAAATAAGCAATTGAAAAAGCATTATGACGTAATAAAGATATTCAAGTTCAACAAAGTTCAGTGTGAGTTAGGGAAAGATCTGAAAGTGGCGTTCATCCCGTCCGGGTGGAGAGTGCCAAGTTTGAAGATTATACTCTCCTCCATCAGCTTCCTTTCTTTCTCATCTCGGCAAGATTTCAGCACACATACTTGAAGGTCATCAGCATTATGATCTCCGATGTTGAAGTGGTGAGCTACAGGTAGTCCGGCTGTCTTCAGGCGTATGGAACGCAGATGCTCCGTGATTCTATCGGCTAGGCGTCTCTTTGTCTCCCCGATGTACACCATGGAACAGCGGGTACATGTCAATCCGTAAATGACATTAGTGGTGGTACATGTGAATTCTCCTCTGATATGCCAAGTTCCTCTGGGGCCCACCACATCATGGGATGAGACATGGGCGCAGGTCTTGCAACGAGGACGCTTACACCGAGTGGTACCAGGATTAGTGATGCTGTGGGGTATCTGACTGGGAAGTCTTGAGCAGACAAGTTCGTTTTTGATGTT
This sequence comes from Strongylocentrotus droebachiensis, assembly GCA_035222895.1. Lineage (NCBI taxonomy): Eukaryota > Metazoa > Echinodermata > Echinoidea > Camarodonta > Strongylocentrotidae > Strongylocentrotus > Strongylocentrotus droebachiensis. The sequence continues at coordinate 34,237 of JAVYIG010010523.1, read as the reverse complement.
CTTCCCCCTCCGGTACGCCGTGATGAATGGCGGATTGACGGTTTGAAGGCTATCAAACATTTCCTTCAACGCTATCCAAGCAGAGACAGACCCAGCGACGCTACTCTACTTAGATTGGCGGAGCTCGTCCTCACTTTGTCGTCTTTCAACTTTGACGGTGAATGCTACTCACAGAAGGGCGTTGCCATGGGCACCAAGATGGGACCAGCTTATGCATGCCTCTTCGTTGGGCACATCGAGGAGCAAATGCTACAGAATTATCAACATCCTAAACCGGTTCTCCTGAAGCGTTACATCGACGATTACGTAGGCGTGTTCACGAGCACTAGAGACGAACTAGAGAGGTTCATCCAGTACGTGAATAGTTATCATCGATCACTGCGTTTCACTCATGACATCTCAGATGAGTCTATAAAATTTCTCGATGTTACAGTCAGTGTGGAGGGTGACACTCTTGCGACTGATATTCACTACAAACCAACGTACTCGCATTCATATCTCAGGTTCGACTCTTGTCATCCCCCATCATGTAAGAAGGCCATCCCCTTTTCACAATTTCTTAGACTAAGACGAATTTGCAGCGACGACACTAATTTCAAGTCAAGAGCGAAGGAGATGAGAACTTTCTTCTCTGACAGAGGCTATCCCGACAAGATCGTCGAAGGGGGAATAAGAAGGCTAGCCGAATCACACAACATGACGCTCTGACTAAGAGACGTAAGGATTCTAATTCCCGCACCCCTCTTGTACTCACGTACAACCATACATCTCAGCGAATTGCTAAGGCCGTACGTGAAAACATCAACATCCTCCGGGCTGACGAGACGACTCTTAGTGTATTTGGGGCCAACCCATTCATCACGGCGTACCGGAGGGGGAAGAACATCAAAAACGAACTTGTCTGCTCAAGACTTCCCAGTCAGATACCCCACAGCATCACTAATCCTGGTACCACTCGGTGTAAGCGTCCTCGTTGCAAGACCTGCGCCCATGTCTCATCCCATGATGTGGTGGGCCCCAGAGGAACTTGGCATATCAGAGGAGAATTCACATGTACCACCACTAATGTCATTTACGGATTGACATGTACCCGCTGTTCCATGGTGTACATCGGGGAGACAAAGAGACGCCTAGCCGATAGAATCACGGAGCATCTGCGTTCCATACGCCTGAAGACAGCCGGACTACCTGTAGCTCACCACTTCAACATCGGAGATCATAATGCTGATGACCTTCAAGTATGTGTGCTGAAATCTTGCCGAGATGAGAAAGAAAGGAAGCTGATGGAGGAGAGGATAATCTTCAAACTTGGCACTCTCCACCCGGACGGGATGAACGCCACTTTCAGATCTTTCCCTAACTCACACTGAACTTTGTTGAACTTGAATATCTTTATTACGTCATAATGCTTTTTCAATTGCTTATTTTTCTTTCTGTGCGCCTCTTCTTTTCCTTTTCTTTTGCTTTCCGCGTATCTCCCCTGGAGATACGTTCTTCTAACGCTCCCTATATTTCTAATTTTCTCCTATTTTCTCACGTCACAATGGTCCAACTTTTGAGCTTTGTGACGTTTCTCTATCTCTTTTTCTCTTCTTTCGCGTACTCTCACGCGCCTTTGCATTTTGACTACCAAGCGTCGCCTATATTTTTGTTTTTGTATATTATTGTTCATGCTTCAATCACTTCGATAAAGGGCTATGCCCGAAACGTCAGTGGAATATTCACTTCTCCGGTGTTTTTATTTATCTACCTTGTGTCCTATTCATTTTATGCACCGACGCAGAACCATTTATTTTTACATTATATATTGTAACGGCGACTTATATTGTTCGACAATATAGGAAGTAAAAGTCCCAAAATATAGCCCCGTTGTATGTTGAAGGTTAGTTGTTAGGGATGGCCGAGATTCGGGGAGAATAAACACTCGAGAGGCAGGATCTACAGTTGAAGAGTTTATTACAGCAAACCCAAACACATTTACAAGGATGGATAAAAGAGAATGTCTTGCGAATCAGAGAGGCAAAATAATGCAGCAGGCGTTAGAACAGGCTAAAAAGATAGACTAACATGACTGGAGACCATTTCTGAACTGGTTGGCTCTCTATCCCATTCGTAAAGTACTCTCGCTTCAAACACTGTGATGACAGGCTTGTCACACTAACTGACACAATTAACTCTCGACAGCTCACTAGTTTCACTCTTCACTGACAGATTCTTCGCTCCTAACTGCCTAAGATACGAATGCAGTCTGTCTTATATACCCTTCGAGAGAGATAGAGAAAGACCAGTCATGTAGGTCACAAATATCGCGCTGCGGAGTATTTAGGAGAACGGCGTCATTGAGCACATAAATAGAGAGCTCAAAGTCATATTGAGAGAGAGGATACAAGGACAGGAGAAAGTCAAGACAAGAAGCAAACTGAAAGGGCTGAAGGACAGTGCAAGGTTGAAATGAGAGTTTCGGGCAAACAAGAGCGAAGGGAAAGAGCGAGAGCTCTGAAAGTCAGGCAAAGTCAACGTGAGAAGGGACAGAGTGAAAGTTCTGAAAGTCAGGCAAAGTCAAAGTGAGAAGGGACAGAGTGAAAGTTCTGAAAGTGAATGCAAGGTCAAAGTGAGGAGGGAGAGAGTGAAAGTTCTGAAAGTTAAGGCAAGGTCAAAGTGAGGAGAGAATAGAACTCCGCTGTATGCAAAGCAATTGGGATCGAGCTGGCTGGATTTGTAATAGCGTAATTATATATAGCAAGACATCCTTAACATAGACTAGTACAATAATCATGGATAGTTGTAAAGTAGACTAAAGCATGGAATAAAATATATACATAATATTACATCAAATATCTTAATCAAACTGCGTGACACTATCCTCCCCCTACGGAAGATATCGCTGTCCCCAGCGATGAAAAGGAGAATGAAGGAAAAATAGCAAGAAGAACAGAAGAGAAGGATAAGAAAGGGATGGGAAAGAAAAGCAAAAGCAACAGTAAAATTATGATAAATAAAGCAAATATCGAAAAACGAATACGCAACATGCACCAGTATAGTAAAATGTAGGATAAATACAAATGTCCTTAAAGTCGAACTCTAGCAACAGACGCAATGATACAAAAGCATAACTTAACATCTATAGTACAACAAACAAGTCATGGGGAATGGAAACCAAAGAGAGACTAAAAGAATGGAGAGAGAAGAGAAGGCAAGGTGATGACAGCGAAAGAGACAAGAGAGAAAGAGAGAGAGAGAGAGAGAGAGAGAAAGAATCAGGAAAAGAGAGGGAGCGTTGATTGTCAAAAGGAGCCTAATGTACACAACCAACAAGTCCAAGTTTGTTCCCTACCGTAACAATGCAAAGATAGCATGGAAGAAACAGGCAAAATAATTAAGCCAATGGCCTCTAAGAAGATATATATACATTACCCCAAAAAAAGAAGACTTACAAAACAAAGGAATGTGACCTTTAATTATATATGAACAGTTGCAGGTACACATGTATAATGAATTAAAGATAAACAAAGATACAAAATACTATCTGACCTAATCTGACTATTAAAAATGCATACATAAAAAATAAATGAGTACATCGTGCGCTATATGGCGCAACAAAACAAAAACATTGTGGCAGGATGTAACCAATTAAGAAAGGTAAGAACAGCGAATTTGCGACAAGCAGTATAATTTCATGATAATGTGAAGGAACTTAAAACATACCGAAAACAACGAGTAGTACATTTGCCCGCACATAGATGATAGAAAAATGCAAAAGTTAGGGCACGCCCTATGTAATTTGGCAGAAATAAAAAAAAGCAAATGGTGTAAAACATTGAACATAATAGCATACAATCTGAAAGAGTACTAAGAGTAAACACAGTGGCAATAACTCCACCCAGTCACATAATTCTCAAATAGATGATAAGATAAAAAGACAGAGAGATAGGCACAGAGAGAGAGGTAGGGAGGTTAGATAGAAGAAACGGAAAGTACAGTAGAAAACAGGCAATGGCAATGTATGAAAAATATAACAATTGAAGAGACAAAAATAATTAGATCCACATAATTATAGAAAGTACGCATGGTAATCAATATGGAACTCTCATAGTTCCATTAAATATAAAACTGACAGTTCGTCCTAAACAAGTCCTCCGATATAAGTTAAGGCACTCAATGTCCGCAAAAAGAAATATTTCACAAGGCATTTAGACGGAATCAACAAGTTCATGCCTGGAGTATGTCATCTATGGTAATTTAGTATACAAATCTGTCAGGGGCTATAGATCTTCGCGAAGAGCGGCGAGGGGAGAAGGTGTCTTTCTGGCTAGTCTGGGTACCAGTAGTACAAGTATTAGAAAAAGAAACATTATTACGAACTTTCTTAGATAGTTCCTTTACCCATTGTGGAATGTCATTAGATTTGAAGGGTTTAAGACGATCATGATGCAGGACTTTAAGTTTTCCCTTCTGTTGCGCTTTAATCTCAAACACTAAGTCACTCATTTTTCTGGTCACCACACATGGACCAACCCAGAAAGCAGACTTCAGTTTTGGGGAAAGTCCCTTCTTTCTAGTTGTGTCTAAATAGTAGACTAAATCCCCTGGTCTGTAGGTGTTTACTGATAGTCTCGCATCATAATCCCACTTCTGACACCAGTGTAACGGCGACTTATATTGTTCGACAATATAGGAAGTAAAAGTCCCAAAATATAGCCCCGTTGTATGTTGAAGGTTAGTTGTTAGGGATGGCCGAGATTCGGGGAGAATAAACACTCGAGAGGCAGGATCTACAGTTGAAGAGTTTATTACAGCAAACCCAAACACATTTACAAGGATGGATAAAAGAGAATGTCTTGCGAATCAGAGAGGCAAAATAATGCAGCAGGCGTTAGAACAGGCTAAAAAGATAGACTAACATGACTGGAGACCATTTCTGAACTGGTTGGCTCTCTATCCCATTCGTAAAGTACTCTCGCTTCAAACACTGTGATGACAGGCTTGTCACACTAACTGACACAATTAACTCTCGACAGCTCACTAGTTTCACTCTTCACTGACAGATTCTTCGCTCCTAACTGCCTAAGATACGAATGCAGTCTGTCTTATATACCCTTCGAGAGAGATAGAGAAAGACCAGTCATGTAGGTCACAAATATCGCGCTGCGGAGTATTTAGGAGAACGGCGTCATTGAGCACATAAATAGAGAGCTCAAAGTCATATTGAGAGAGAGGATACAAGGACAGGAGAAAGTCAAGACAAGAAGCAAACTGAAAGGGCTGAAGGACAGTGCAAGGTTGAAATGAGAGTTTCGGGCAAACAAGAGCGAAGGGAAAGAGCGAGAGCTCTGAAAGTCAGGCAAAGTCAACGTGAGAAGGGACAGAGTGAAAGTTCTGAAAGTCAGGCAAAGTCAAAGTGAGAAGGGACAGAGTGAAAGTTCTGAAAGTGAATGCAAGGTCAAAGTGAGGAGGGAGAGAGTGAAAGTTCTGAAAGTTAAGGCAAGGTCAAAGTGAGGAGAGAATAGAACTCCGCTGTATGCAAAGCAATTGGGATCGAGCTGGCTGGATTTGTAATAGCGTAATTATAGCAAGACATCCTTAACATAGACTAGTACAATAATCATGGATAGTTGTAAAGTAGACTAAAGCATGGAATAAAATATATACATAATATTACATCAAATATCTTAATCAAACTGCGTGACAATATATATATACATATATAAATATATATACATGTTTTATATTAAATGTAATGCTTCTGGGAGAAATTTCAATCGTTTAAACAGTATATACATGAATTATGCAATGGCGAACGATAACCAATTCAGGTGTCAACTTATTATTGTTCACAGCTGGTCACACCAGCAGTCTCTGTATTAGACATTCAAATTGGTTCGCGGCTGCTCATATGATGTCATGTATATCTCATCTTGAAAACATAATTAACTTAACATTCCTAAAACATGTAGCATCAAGAAGTTGTTTATTCTTTTTTTTTTGTCAATCTAAATGAATGGCAAAAGTGTGCAACAAATTACTTGTGCTTATTCACTGAGTGTTGTAATATAAGATACGGAAATGAGAAGCGCTTTGCACATGTCATCATTATTTAAAAAGAAACGGTGGTTTTGCCGCTTCATATCTAAACGAGCTGTTCGTGTTGGATGGAGACGTATTTGTTCATAAGGATTATCTGTTTAATTTAGCTTATAATTGATAACCATAACCTTTCATGTCTGTACCTTTCCTATCGTACTTTGTATAAATGTATCATGTATGTATTTCATCTTTTGCACAAGCTGCGCCTTGAGCATTTGACTGTCAAGTGGATTTGGCGCCTTATAAATCTTATGTATTATTATTATCATATACACATATATATATATATATATATTTATATATTACAGTTGTCTTTATTTCAGTGGAAGAAAATCAAAAAAGTGAAATAGATAATATACCCAGGTCCTCTGTCACAAGAAGAGAAATAGTCCTGCTTCCTTCTAAACTGACGAAAAGCAGGGTCATGAATTTCCAAGTTATTCTCATAATTTTTATCAAGGAAGAAATGCCAAGTAAAGTGAGCGGTTTGTATGACAAACTATTGCACAAGTAAACTCTCAATGTTATTTGGCCATAACAGAGGAATGCATATAATTGTTAAAGGGAAATCCAATCTAATAGCAAATTAGTTTAAGAGAAAAGAGGGAAAAAAAGAAAAGCAGAGTGGTGAAAGTTTGAAAGAAATCAAAGAATAACAAAGTGCTATGTGTATCCCATCTGTTGTTAGTTGATTTATAATTAGCGCTTTAATAATCAACCGATAGTCTGAAAGTGTTTGTTTAATGTTAAACATGTATCTCACAAAACAGATTGACATTAGACCATGTAGTTGATAGATATAAAGATAGATATATTTATGTACATGTACTTACATACAGTCAAACCTGACTATCAAGGTCACCCAAGGGAAACATAAATAGTGGCCTCTGTAGGCAGTTGGCCTCTTTAGACAGGTTCTTCAACAAACGTTTCTTTCTCGAGGGAGACAAAATATATGACCACTATCCCACAGGTGGCCTTTATAGAGTTGGCTGCTAAGAAAGGTTTGACTGTATATACATAGATACATGGTTTATTGATTACAACCACTACAACAAAAACATTGCGGCAAAGCTGAATCGAGATGAATTTAATACAATGATAGAGTGCACATAAAGAAGGCAATCAGCATTGGCAAAAAACTAAAAATGTAACGATTAGCATATTGTACCATATCTCAATTTGTTTTTGTTTAACCTAATATGGCATTTGATTTGATATTCTACCTGAGAATGTTAGGCCTAAAAATGTGAAAGTCTAAAAGCAATAATAGATATATTTTTCATAGATCTGTTACTTGATTTCAATGAGTCAGTCTTAAATAATTGTATATGACAATGTTACAAAAATATAACTATTTAAATATCAATAGTAATAATTGATGTATTCATATCAGAGGTATTGGAAGTGATTATTGTATCCTTAAATGTATTTTTATATATTGTTTATGTTGCTTGTATATACGTCACTCGCCAGTGGAGGACGAATTGCTGTATTTTTTTTAATCAGACAATAAATTATCTTGAATTGAATCTTGATTGAATTTAAGGAGTCAGTCCCATATAATTGTGAATGGCAATGTTACAAAAATGTTTACAAAATATAACAATCTAAACATCATTAAGTAGTAATTTATGTATTCATAGAGGAATTTGAAGTGATTGATTTTGAGGAGTCAATATATGTCATGACAATGTCAACAAATATATCAAATCTAAAAGCAAAGGTTGATATCTTTTCTTCATTAATCTGTTATAACAATTTGAAATGTGATTGGTTTTAATGAGTCCGTCCCATAAACAGAGCTTGAAGAATATGATGGAAGTATTATTATGTTTCAAGACAAGTTTCACTTGAATGCTCTGAAACACTACAATTATGTTTGTACTAGAGAACATGTTTTAAATAAAATCACTCTGTGTCATTCCATTGATGCCAAATAATGCATACGTGTCACCGTTCTTACTGCTTTTTTAAAGGGCCAGGCCATAGGTATTTGGCCTGGATATCAGTGTTTTCAGGAGATTTTTCCCAAGCTTTACAGCAGCATAATTTGAATATCTCAATACACACAATTGACTCTCGTATTCAATGCAATGAGGTTGTAATGGTCATTGCGGTATGTGTATATATATAATGTGTGTAAAGAGCTTAATACATTTTGTAAAACTTTGAAGCACGATCTGATTTGTTCATGATGTACTGCTATATGAAAATAATAATATAGTTCTTTTGTGGAAGTAAAATGGTATTATATCTCTTTTGACAGATAACTACAGTGCTGTTTTTTGAGGAAGCATTATTTTGAGTTTTTGAGTGTTTCCCTATAAATGAAAGATGGACGGTTGTTATAGGGTCGGTTCGGGTCGCGATGTTGATAGGCAAACTATAGATAACAAGTAAGAAACATGAGGGGAGTGACTGAGTTAATGTTAGAGAGATAAAGAGAAAGAGTAGAGTGAAAGAGAAGAAGGCAGAGTAGAAGTGTCGTGATATACTGATTTATTCACTTGGCTATGTATCTAAGGGTTGGGGGTTCGAAGCCCAGTCCGGCACTAACATTCTTTGGCAAGACATCAATCCTCATTTTCCATCCTCCAACCAGGTGTAAATTGGTACCAGGCAGAGAGAGAGATAAAGAGAGTGACACAGACAGACAGAGAACCGAAGAGAGAGTGTGTATACGTAGAATTGGGATTATGGCGATTATCCATCGCTGGCATACTTTTGTCCAGGCAATATGAAAGAGAGGGGTGTAGAAAGCGATGGACGGTGATGAACAGTGAATAATGAAATGTTGAGTTTGTAACATAAATATTGTAATTAGAATGGTTTGATTGGGTGCATAAGGCGAATATACAAATTATATTCTCAACGGAACATAGTGAGGGGGGGGGGGGTCTTTAAACTGCAAACGCCATCTAGCTCCCAACCCCGGAATATGCAAATGCACATGTCTTTAAAAACTCAAAAGAAAGCTTAGTCATCAACAAAAATCAGCGCTATTACAGTGTTAAAAAGAGACCAGCAGCGGCACAATTAAATTGCCATTCTCCGTAGTTGACGATGACGGTGTTGATAAACTATACCTAGGCGCGAGCGCAGAGGGGGGTGGGGTCGAACCTCCACCCCCTCAAATTTGTTTATGTGTGTGTTTTGGACGAAACCCGCTCCCCCACCCCCTTAAATTTTTTGAACGAAATATCGGTCGGACAAATTTTCGGGACAAAAAAAAAAAAAAAAAATTGCTCTGACCCCTCCCCCCCCCCCCCCGATTAATCACCGGCTGGCTTAGTCGTTTAGAAATTTTCGGCGTGGTTTTCAAATTTTAATCCCTTCCCTCCTCGAAAAAAATCCTGCGTACGCCCCTGACTATACCATTGCCCAAATACTCCTCTAGCAGTATTGATTTACGATATCGTTTGCTTTCCTTGCCATCACTGATTAAGAATACAAAAATAAAAATAGATTTGAGGATGACAAAAAAGCTCGTATGATTGTGCATTTGTTCTCTTGAATTTGTGTCGCCTCGAGTGTATGAGAAGGCTGTTTTGCTCTCCACTATCAAAAAGAGCATGAATAACAGACCAAAGTTCGACACGAAGATAATTATGAAACACAATGACATTACGACGGTATAGATATTCAAACCGAAACAAGATATTGAGGAGAAATAACCATACGCTGATGATGCATGCCGGACAGGCGTATGTAAAATGACGTAATTGTAGCTGATTTAAAATTACTTATATATAAGATCAAACATAATTATGCTTGCTGTGAATGTGAATTGGGCGGCGCACTCTTTCACATTTTGCGCTCTGGTTTTATATGTTTTTTGCCTAGATCATGTTGATTTTTTTCAAAGGGATTACATGATCTGCGGCCCATGCATCTTAGTTTGCTTTTAAGAAGTAAAAAGGCTTAATTAACCCCAGATTATGCTTGCTGTGAATGTGAATTGGGCGGCGCACTCTTTCACATTTTGCGCTCTGGTTTTATATGTTTTGTGCCTAGATCATGTTGATTTTTTTCAAAGGGATTACATGATCTGCGGCCCATGCATCTTAGTTTGCTTTTAAGAAGTAAGAAGGCTTAATTAACCCCAGATCGAGCCATGATGATCTCATGAGATGGCGCTATATAAAAGACCGAGTCGGTCGCCAAAGGAAACTGATTCGGCTCATTCTGCTTCATCCAAATGCAATATCGAAGCGAGTTAAGGAGAGTAGATGGTAATCTTTATCCCCCACATCACCCCCTCCCCATCTTGAAATGCGCATTCTTTTCCAGCTAGCCCCCCCCCCCCCGAATGGTCAGCCTCAAGCATGACCTACCCAACCTGCCAACATTAAAACAACCATCGTTCCTGTCCCTCCTGCACCCCCCCCCCCCCCCCCCCCTTCCCCGGCCCGAGAAGAAAACAGTTATTATACCTGGCAACGCGCAATCTTACAACCGAAAAAAATTGTGACGACACAATGCTTTTTCGCCTCCAAAGGCCAGCGCCTCTACTAATATGGGTCAATGCGTAAACTCTCCAAGCGTTAAGATGTGACCTCACAATAATACCGGCGCATCGCGCAAACTTCCATCCAATCAGCGCGCAGTTAAACCACTCACGTGCTATCACAATGCATTACGCGCCGGTATGTTTACGTTTCAGGAAAATGTGTTGCTAACGCTTCATTCTTTACTGAATTCCCCTCGCATTCAGATGTCTGTACATCTTTCTTGCTTCATAATGCCAAATCAGTCTAAGAGAAAGCGTCGATTCTTTGGTCGATTCAGAAAGACAGTGACCAAAGGTTTTCGAAAATTATGCTGCTGCGTTCGAGGTAAATTAATGAATGAGATAGATGGCATACTCAAATATACAGATTAATTCTCAACGATTAAACGGGGGGGGGGGGGGTGGGGTGAATTGTTTAATTGAAGCTGGTATGTACATGCCTTCTTAAACGAGAAAGAAGTCGTGTCATTTCAATACCAAGTAACGATGAGTTTTTAACAAGAAGAAAAAAGAATGAGCGAAAAGTGATCTGCGGATAAGAGAATGACATAACAATATTCTCATCATTGTTTACAGCATCTAATGGTGACGAACGTCCAGTCGCAGTGACAGTTGATGATATTGCATTGGTAAGTAAATCGTTTCGAACAATACCAAAAGTCGAATCTTCTTCTGAAATTGTTTCAATAGTCATCGCTCGCCTAGTAGTGCAAATAATAGACAGAATATACTGAAAATTTTCTTTTTTTTGTAGATTCTAGACTAGTATGGTCTTTCGAGTTCCCTTTGCTATTTTTACTTGAAAACAAGTGGTTCATTCTTAAGCATAATTCAGCTCTTCACTCTCTTTCCCTTCTTTGATCTTGCAGTTCCACCTCGCAAGTGGAGCATCCAACGTCGAAATTCCCAAATTTGAAGAGGATTGCCAGTCTGAAGCATGCGCCGGTATCATTGTGAGGTCACATCTAATTAATGCTTGGAGAGTTTACGCATTGACCCATTATATAGGGGCGCTGGCCTTAACTCGCTTCGATAATGCATTTGGATGAGAATGAGCCGAATCACTTCAGAGATTGACAAGTCCATTGTGCTACTGTTGGTCTCTTCGAAGAGATCCCACGTGAATTGCGATAGTTCAGATACGGTAGTAAAACTCGACATATCGTCATCATCGTCGCTCTCATCGAATAACGAAGACCAGTCAGAGATTGAACTCAAGCTGTCGTCATCATAACCGTCGCCATCAGACACTGCTGGAGGAACGACCAAGTGGGGTTTGGTGTCGATGTTGCAATCCTCTTCAACTTTAGGAATTTCAAAGATTGATGCTCCACTTGCAAGGTGGAACTACAAGATCAAAGAAGAGAAAGAGATTGAAGAGCTGAATTATGCTTGAGAATGAACCATTTGATTTTCCAGTAAAAATAGCAAAGGGAACTCGAAAGTCCACTCTAGTCTGGAATCTCCCCCCCCCCCCCTCACTAAATAAAGCACTTCAATTTGCAGTGTATTCTTTCTATTATTTACAGGGAATTCGACTTTTTGTATTGCTCGAAACGATTAACTTACCATTGCAATATCATCAACTGTCACTGCGACTGGGAGTTCGTCATCAGTAGATGCTGTAAACAGTAATGAGAATATCGTAATGTCATTCTCTTATCCGCACATCGCTTTTCGCTCATTTTTGTTTTCTTCTTAAAACCTCATCGTAACTTGGTTTTGAAATGACACGACTTCTATCTCGTTAAAGAAGGTATGTACATTATACGTACCAACTTTCATTAAACAATTCACCCCCCCCCCCGGTTTAACGTTGAGAATTTATCTGTATATTTGACAATGCCATTTATATCATTCATTTATTTACCTCGAACGCAGCAGTATAATTTTCGAAAACCTTTGGTCACTGTCTTTCTGAATCGACCAAAGAATCGACGCCTTCTCTTAGACTGATTGGACATTATGAAGCAAGCAAGATGTACAGACATCTGAATGCGAGGGGAATTCAGTAAAGAATGAAGCGTTAGCAACACATTTTCTTGAAACGTTAACATACAAGCGCGTAATGCTTTGTGATAGCACGTGAGTGGTTACTGCGCGCTGATTGGATAGAAGTTTGCGCGATGCGCCGGTATCATTGTGAGGTCACATCTTAACGCTTGGAGAGTTTACACATTGACGTATGACCCATATTAGTAGAGGCGCTGGCCTTTGGAGGCGAGAAAGCATTGTGTCGTCACATGTTTTTTCGGTTGTAAGATTGCGCGTTGCCCTGTATAATAACTGATTTCATCTCGGGAGGGGGGGGGGGATGCAGGAGGTTGTTTAAATGTTGGCAGGTTGGGTAGGTCATGCTTGAGACTGACCAATGGGGGGGGGAGGGGGTTTAGCTGGAAAACTAATGCGCATTTCAATACGGGGAGGGGGGGTGATTTTGGGGATAAAGATTACCATCTACTCTCCTTAACTCGCTTCGATATTGCATTTGGATAAAGCAGAATGAGCCGAATCAGTTTCCTTTGGCGTCCGACTCGGTCTTTTATACAGGTATAGCGCCATCTCATGAAATCATCATGGCTCGATCTGGGGTTCTTACTTCTTAAAAGCACACTGTATAGCAAAGATGCATGGGCCGCAGATCATGTAATCCCTTTGAAATATATCAACATGATCTACGCACAAACAATATACAACCAGAACGCAAAATTTGAAAGAGTGCGCCGTCCAAACAGTATCTGCTCTATCATACATTCAAAGCAGGTATGTTCTATATAAGTAATTCTAAAATCTGCTACAAATACGTCATTTTACATACGCCTGTCCGGCATTTCTCCTCAATATCTTGTCTCGGTTTGAATATCTATACCGTCGTAATGGCATTGTGTTTCATAATTATCTTCGTGTCGAACTTTGGTGTTGACAATTATACCATCGCCCAAATGCTCCTCGAGCAGTTGCTGAACGAAATCGTTTAATTTGTTTGTCATCCCTAAATACCTAAATAAAAAGTGTGTTGAGAATGACAAAAAAGCTCGTAAGATGTGCATTGTTCTCTTGAATTCGTGTAGCGTCAAGTGTAAGAGAAGGCTTTTTTAATGTAGGCGGGTGGGGTAGGTGCTTCAGACTGGCAAGTTTGTTGTTGTTTTAATCCCGGAAAAGAAGGCGCATTTCTAGATATCGAGGGAGGGGGGTTAAATTTGTGAGATTAGGAAGGATAATAATTTCGATTTACTCTTTTTCACTCGATGACTTATGTTAAAGAGAAATAGACAGCATAGCAAATCATAAACATGGTTAATGCCCATACAAAAACTGATTTACTGCAAGGACGAAATATGAAAAGGTCAGACATGATTGGTATTAAATTCAATAGGATTCCTGGGTTTAAACTAAAGAGATACACTGGCGTGTATTATGTGGAGGACCAAACCTTTGGAACGCCCCTCCAGGTATATATCGCTATACGCTCCATGATAGACGTAGTTGTTTTTAAGAGAGCACTTAAAACCCACCTTTTTTATTAGCGTTTTCCATCGATTATGAATTATGAATTGCAAGTTGTAAAGCACATCGAGAGGGCCAAGGGGTGTTTCACAATCGAACTAAAGTCTAAAATACTTCAATTTTTCGCTTGTGAATATATTTTATGTTAAGGCTACAAGGCTCTCCGTAATATTTAAGTCCGACTTAGAGTTAAATTCGACCTAGGTTTTTTGTGAAATACCCCCCCCCCCCCGGCTTATAAGGGTCTGAAATATACGCCTTAGAAGAACTCATCGTTATTATTATTATATGTCAATACTTGCTCATCGTGGAAACCTGAATCAATGCCTACTATATAATACGGTCTGAATGTTCAAGTATCATTACGATGATGAGAGATTGAGGGCCTAAGATAGGTACATGTATAATATGCTGGTTACTTTAGTATTCTATAATTTTTATCACAAAATAGTCCCTCATGACCTTTTTTCGAGCCCCTAAATTGCATTTCGTATGACAGCAAATTTGGTAATAGAAGGAGCTTTTACAGGCCATTAATTATCATTATCTACAAACTTATCCTTTGAGATATATATTTCACACTGGGATCATGTTTTAAACATATACTATTTATCATAACTACTCTCCAAAGGTGAATGTCATCATAGCCTTATTTCAATTTTTTCAAAATTATAATCATTTATTCAATTGTCTATTTAATTTTTGTCATTTGAGCCCGAATTTATCATATTTTAAAAAATAAATGTATTGTTATTATTATCCTTTATTATATATATATTATTATTATTATTATTATTATTATTATTATTATTTTTTTTTTTTTTTGGGGGGGGGGCTGAATCTATTGAAACTTTATTCTTTCAATTATAATAAAAGACACGAGCGGCGTTTCACAAAAACGTCAAAGGTACAAATTCACCGACTTCCCGTCTAAACCGCTTGAAACACATGGGAAATTGTACTAATCTGACGGTTTCGTGAAACGATTCACTGTACAACAGCGAGAGATCCAGGCCCAATACCTATGGCCTGGGGGCGTTTCACAAAGCCTTTTTTCAATGACAAATGACAAAAATCAGTGACAAATCTGCTGATAACCAATCAGAAGCAAGGATTTCAGTAGCTTATAACAAAACCTGTCATTTGTCACTGATGACAAGTTATGTGAAACGCCCCCCCCCCCCCCCCTGGTCCTTTAAAAATGCAGTAAGGACAGTGACACGTATGCATTGTTTGGCATCAATGGAATGACATCGAGTAAATTTATTTAAAAAAATGTTCTCAAGTACAAACATAATTGTTACACAGCACATTCAAGTGCAACTTGTCTTGAAACATAATAATACCTCTATCATATTATTCAAGCTCTGTCTATGGGACGGATTCATTCAAATCAATCAAATTTCCAATGGCTATAACAGATTAATGAAGAAAGAAATCGAACATTGCTTTTAGATGTTGATTTATTTTGTTGTAACATTCCCATGACATATATAGGACGGACTCATTAAAATCAATCACAATTCCAATACGTGTTACAGATTTATGAAGGAAGATCTCAACCAGTGCTTTTAGATTTTGATATATTCCTTCATATTGTCATATATTGTCTCCTAAAAATCAATCACTTTGTTACATTGTCATGTACAATAATATATGTGACTGACTCATTAAAATCAATCACGATTCCAATACCTGTAACAGATCTATGAAGAAAGACATCAACCAATGCTGTTAGATTTGATATCTTTTTTTAAATTGTCATGACATAATACTGACTCCTCAAAATCAATCACTTCAAATTCCTCTGATATGAATACATCAGTTATACTATTGATTTTTAGATTGTTATATTTGTGCAACATTGCCATGCACAATTATATTGGAGTGACTCATAAAAATCTATCACAATTCCAATACCTGTAACAGGTCTATGAAGAAAGATATCTATTATTGCTTTTAGACTTTCACATTTTTAGGCCGAACATTTTCAGGTAGAATATCAAATCACATGCCATATTGGTACATGGTACAGTATGCTAATCGTTAAATTTTTAGTTTGTTGTCAATGCTGATTACCTTCTTTGTGTGCACTCTGTCATTGTAACTTCATCTTAATTGAGCTTTGCCGCAATGCATCTTGTTTTGTTATTTGAAATCAATGAAACATTTATCTATCCATCTATGTATATACAGTCAAACCTGTTTTAGTGGCCCACTCTCTATACAGGCCACATGTGGATTGTGATCATACATTTTGTCTCCCTCGAGAAAGAAATGTTTTTGTAGAACGTGTCTAGAGCGGCCAACTGCCTACTATTTATGTTTCCCTTAGGTGACCTTGATAGTCAGGTTTGACTGTATATATGTATATATCTATCTATCTAGTAACTGCATGGTCTAATGGCAATCATTGACATAAATGTGTAAGATAAATGTATAACATCAAACAAACACTTTCAGACATTCGGTTGACAATTAAAGTATTTTATAAATCAGCTAACAACAGTTGGCATACATATAGCACTTTATTGTTCTTTGTCTGATTTCTAAAAACTTTCACCGATCTGCTTTTCATATTTTTCTCTTTTCTTTTAAAATAACTTGTGATCAGGTTGGATTTCCCTTTAACAAATTATATGCGCTCCTCTGATGTGGACACTAATTTGTGCAATAGTTTGAACAACTCATACATATCACAGTTCACTTTAATTGGCATTTCTTCCTTGATAAAATTTTCACTTTTGGATTTTCTTCCGCTAAATTAAAGATAACTTTTAATATATATGTACAGTTAACAACTAAAATATTCATACCTCTTGTAAATTTGTTTGTTTGTTGTGTTTTCCATAACTCAAGAATGAGAGGTGGGCTTGTTGAATTTGTTTAATAAATTTATAAGCATTAATATGTCACATTCTCAAGAAACATAAATAGGGACAATTAAATAGTTCACATACGAAGTACAGACCTTTATGAGGGTATGAATAATTTAGTTGTTAACTGTATATGATCATCCTGATTAACAAATACGTCTCCAACCAACACGAAGAGCTTGTTCAGATATAAAGCGGCCAAACTGCCGTTTAATACAAAATAATGACGACATAATGTGAAATACGCTTCTCATGTCTTTATGTTTTAACACAACGCTCAGTGAATACGCACAAGTAATTTTTTAAGCAATTTTGCAATTCACTCAAGCTAATTTTGTTTTTCATAGATGAGAGATACATGACATATGAGCAACTGTAAACTATTAAAGTTAAATGTCCTATTTGGGACTCAAGTACAGAGACTGCTGGTGTGACCAGCTGTCAACAATAATCTGTTGATACCTGAACTGGCTATCGTTCGCAATTGAACAATACATGTATATAATTATGTTACACATAATTATATAGGAGAAAGTCTAGATTTCTGCTTGCAGTTCGAGAAAATACACAAAACACAAGAAATAATGATGCTCTGTACGCAAATAAATTGTATGTTTATGATTGTAAGTCGCCAAATACACTAATACACCCTAAATTAAATGCTCAAGGCGCACATCATAAAAGACGCAAATGCTAATAAAACTTTTCAACCATCATGGTATATGCAAAATATCAAATAATTGAGAATTAAATATTGTTTGGAATAGGTGAATGAAATATTTCATCTCTAAGTAAGAAGCGGACAGGCATTTTTTTTATCAGCTGTAAAAACAGTATTGACAATAGCGATACAACATGTGTAAGTAACACAATACAGAGCGCTTAATACAAATATAGCACTTTAATGTATAACCTGTAAAACGGTATCATTATCATATTGTGTATACAGCGTTTCTAAGCACTGTACACAATTATCTTTACTCCACCTATGAGTCGGGCTAGCAAACGTGAGAAGAACAAATGACGTTCAAATTTCTTCATACCAGGTAAACATTTCCTACACCAGGGTGTAGAGAGGCACATAAAGATTAATGTCTTGCCAGAGGATTTTCGTGCAATGGCCCCCCAAAATGTCACTAGACCCATGGTCTAAAGCGAACATTAAAACATTACATGTATTACATTTCAAAATCAGTCAATATGATATTAACATAATCCATCTATTTACAAATAAAGAGTGACATAGAATATAACCAGTATATACAGAACATGTACAAATTGCATAGATCCAAGAGGTATACTGTTAAGATGAATGCAGCATTTTTTGTATTACAAAAGAAAGCAAGATATCATATGAACTATACAATTTTAGACTAACAGCAGCTTCATCAAAATATACGCCAATATAGAAGAAAAAACATGTGATTACTTGTAATGCATAATTGATAACAGTTAAGTACTTGTAAGTGTTTGCATATTGCACTTATATGTTAAATGGCAAGAAATCAAAATAGGAAATGTCGGTATTCAAATAAATATTCCATCATTGTGTGTGTAAGATATATTCTCGCTACCGGCAAATCAATCTCTGGATGTTATTCAATAATGCTATTGCATTTCATCCTGAGGATCCTAAGGTGAGGTATGTTTACAATCCGTCTTGGGTCGTCGTTTTCCAGGACGTTATTCCAGGCTCCCATCAACTCTAGCACCATCATCACCATCATCACCATCGTCATCATCGTCCTCGTCGCTTGTGACTGCGTTTGTAATAGACAGACAAAGAAGAGAGGCAGAGAGACAGACAGACAGACAGAGAGAGAGAGAGAGAGAGTGGGAGAAGGGGGAGGGGGCATGGGGAGATTGTGACAGATACAGACAAAAAGAGGGGCAGATGGAGATTGAACAAGTTTAGAAACGAGAGAGAGAATGGGAGAGAGAAAGAGAGAGAGAGAGAGAGACAAACAATTAATGTTAAGATAATAGTGTTTCAGAATTGGAAACCTTTTAAACCTCAAATCTAAAGGCAACCTGTTGATATTCAATCACGGCATAATTTCACCGAATGCCATTTGAAAGCAATAAAACAGCATCAAGGCAAGACAATATGGGAGAGTGAAGAAGGCGTTATCTCTGTGTTTAAGAATAGTCCGTTAATGCCCTTCTGGCTCCAAACAGACAATCATAAAGGTAGAAGAAATGTTGAAAACAGCAATAGAATTAGATGAAGAGAGAAAGGGTAGAGAGAGAGAGAGTGGATGAGAGAGAGAGAGAGAGAGAGAGAGTAGGAGAGATGGATAGAATGAGAATGAGGGAGAGAGAAAGAGAGAGTTGCGTTTAATACTTACCAATGTTTAGGAACTTGTTCACTCTCAACTGGAGCTGCATTAAAAATGAGTGAAACAAAATAGGTATGAAATCCAGTTGTAAATAACGTCAAGAGGTGAATATATACATGAATTATAGTAAAGCTTTGAAAAATTACTAACAAAAATGTTTATTTGAAAAGTACTTTACAATCGTATATGCAAGTATGATTAGCAATGGTGCTATGTTTTTATTTAGACTCACTTTTACAATACCGTATTCCTTCCTTAGGCAGTGTTTGGGGGATTTTCTATACTATATTAAAAATATGACCAAGATATGATTCCTATTTCGTTAACCCAAATAAAAATATGTAACTTATCACCAGGTCTTACCATCATTTTTTTTAATTCATTAATTTTTAATGATATATTAATTGGGCCTAAAAAAGAGAAATAACATGTGTTGCCTGTTTGTAAAGATTCCATGAAATGTACATGTACTTCTTTCCTCAGTAATATAATGTGATTTAGCTTTTGTTATGAGATTGTATTTTATGTATCTCTTCACATGCTGTAATATTGGAATCTCTGTGGTAGTTTCTGAATTGTATCACTCCTCATCAATAATCATTATCATTTTATATAATATTAGAGGCGGACTAATGAATATTAATAAGTCAGTATGAATCAGGAGAGCTTGGGTTTTTGTTTCTAGTTCATCGTGACTGTTCCATTGACCAGTGATGGCCTGGTGGTAGAGTCGCTGCACGGCAAGCAGTAGATGCATGTTCATGTCCTGCTGGTTCCAAGATTTGTTCTGACTTGTTTTTCAATACAGATCGATCAATCAATCTTATTTACTGGGTGTAAGCCACAAATATGTTTAAATAATAAAAAGAAATATTAGAGTCATCTTACGTTTCCTTGCAGACCTGTAATTCTTTGGCATCCTGGTATGCTTCTTTTCCTTGAAGTAAGGATTCTGACATGTCAACCGTACATAGAGTTTAAAGAACAAAGGAAAGAAATAAGATGTGATTAGCTGCAAAAATCAGGGGAAAAGAGAGAAGGGATTGGTCACGTATGGAAACGGCTAACCTCATCCATTTTCCAATCAAATGCATTTATTTTCTTTTTTGAACCCCCTATTTTTTGTTGTAATACATGTATTAAGATATGAACAAGGAAACAAGTGAACATGTACAGTTTTTAAACAATACCATTACATTTTTATTAGATACATAAAAATGAACATCAATAATGCAATGGGGAGATGACAGACAATCCAAACGAAAACTAGATGGACCTTCAACTGTGCGCGGTCGAAAATGATGCCTCCGCCATAGAGCGATTTTTTAAACAAGTTTGATTGTAAACCACTAAAAGGAGACCTGACCTCTCATTTCCGCTTCCATTTCATGATCGCAGTAGCAAACTGCGCATCTATACGACATTTCGCTGCCAGAGTTTCAGGATTACTTTCTTCTGTGTGTGGACATCCTGGAATGTATAAGATGATTATTTATACGACGTTTCTTGTGTGTGGACACTCTGAAATGTTTACGATGATTCTTTATACGACGTTTCGTTAAAGAGTTTCGGGATAAATTGTTTTGTGTGTGGACACGCTGACATACATGACCAAAGTTTGGCAGGGAATCCATCAATCATTTCTTGAGAACGTACAGATGTACGGACGGACGGACAACCTGAAAACATAATGCCTCCGGCTACTTCGTAACGGAGGCATAAAAACCCAACAACCTTATACGTGTGATTTCTCAAACATAACGTGTTCCAACACAGTTTTTCCGAAATAATTTGCTTCCCCCCCCCCCCCACCCTCTCCAATGAAACACGTTTGAGCCCATTTTGGTTTGTATTGGTTCAATTTTAGTTCAATAATCACAGTACCGTAATAACTATTAGGGAGTATTTTAAAGACTTTCAAGATCCCATGATCTCATGATCTTTTACCTTCATGATGACCTCTTACACCCAAAATCTAATCAGTTCATCCTTGTAAGCTCATACATACTTTTTCCAAGTATAGCTTGAATTGCTTTAAGGCTTTGAAGAACGCTGAAACAAGAAATTTTCTAGCATTTTGGGTGGGTATTAAAAAAAGAAGAGATTAATGACTTTCTGTCTGTTTCTTAACTTTCACCTATGCCCTCTTACAGTCTTTATCTAATATTTTTTCCTTGCATGCTCATACATACTCCATCCAAGTTTGGCTTGTATTGCCTTAATCTGTAATACTTCCCAAGTTATCGCGGTAATGAAATATTTAAATACTTTTATGAGCCTGTGACCTTGAACATTTCACCTCTTCTACCCAAAGTCTTATCAAATCATTGTTGCATGCTCATGTATTTTTTCCTTGCATGCTCATACATACTCCATCCAAGTTTGGCTTGTATTGCCTTAATCTGTAATACTTCCCAAGTTATCGCGGTAATGAAATATTTAAATACTTTTATGAGCCTGTGACCTTGAACATTTCACCTCTTCTACCCAAAGTCTTATCAAATCATTGTTGCATGCTCATGTATATTCCATTAAATGTTATATACCTCACTTAAGAAATCCAGCCATCTGATTGGTCGAAATTGCAGTCATGGTTTTAACCATTCCCGTATATAAACGAAAAATGCCAAACCTATGTAACAGTTCTAGAGTAAAATCCCGGCAAAATTCCAGTTACCATGGTTACCGGGAAAATAGTTCAGTCTAACTTGGTGAAATACCCATAGGTTCACATGTTAAAAAATGGTTTGAGCGATCGCGGATACCGTACGTGTGCGAAGAATTGGTCGGTATTTTTAATACATGTGCGAAGAATTGGTCGGTATTTTTAATACGACAATCTCGCAGGCGAAAATGGCTGAAGAAACTCTCCCAAGATTTCAACTTCTTGATGATGATCAAATGCAAGACTTGCTGACAGCAAGAACACCAAAAAGGGTACGTGTAATTCTCTATTATTTTTTTTCTCAAAATAGATCTAGTAGGTCTAGGCCTAGATTCTAGTAGTGCTAAAATCCTTCCCGCAGAGATTGCACACATCCCTAGATCTATGCATTGGCCATTGCGAACTGATGCTAAATTGGTCGATGTTTTAATTACCAGAGATTCAAACTAATATTGCTCGTGATCCTGAAGATGATACTCAATAAGTGAGGTGTCATATGAAAGCGCAGGTTTTTCTCCATATTCCCCACAGGGCCGGCCCACCCCCAAAATTGTAAAAATATCTTGCTTCGACTAGAATCTAGATCTAGTCTACTCTCAAAGATACACTCATAAAAAACAACCGTGCAGATAAACTAGAGAAAGGCCAAGGTGGTGTCATAAGTTGACTTTTTTTTTGGCATATAAAAGTATTAATGACTGCTTTAATATTCGAGAAATAGTTGTTTTTCTCAAAGCAGTCATTCATACTATATTATTACGATAGTAAAAAGTGGGACGGACGGACAACCCCCCAAAATAATGCCTCCATGCATCACCACCATTGTTGGCGCAGAGGCATAAAACTAATACTAACACAAGTATCTCGAGGGTTTTTTTTCTCCTTCGTTTTTACGTACATTATTCATTAACATAAGGTCGCCACCAAATGGTTACATTAATTTTACGCTTACTTTCTCTGTTCACCCTCTTCTCCCAATGCTAACTCACCACGTCATCAAACCATTGATTTGATAAAATGAACGGACTCAAGGTCAAGAAATATAAAGTGAGAAAAGGATAATGCTAGTTGGAGAATTCTTATTTCTATATACATGCATGAATATGTAATTTATGAAGTATGCTATTACAGTTCACATGCTTATGTCATTTAATATATAATTCTATAGTTTCTAAAATATAGTTACCTTTCTTTTGAAGTTGATTCATAGACTCAATGTTTATCCTTCTCTATTTCTTAACCGATTTCATCCTTTACTTTACTAATATACGGTAGTTACAATACTGTACCAGGGGCGGATCTAGCTTTTTG
Organism: Strongylocentrotus droebachiensis; assembly: GCA_035222895.1. Classification (NCBI taxonomy): domain Eukaryota; kingdom Metazoa; phylum Echinodermata; class Echinoidea; order Camarodonta; family Strongylocentrotidae; genus Strongylocentrotus; species Strongylocentrotus droebachiensis. The sequence continues at coordinate 10,942 of JAVYIG010010523.1, read as the reverse complement.
CTAAGGGGGGGGTTTGACCAAAATAATGACGATGCGGAGCATCGTCCACGAGCCGCGAAGCGGCGAGCCGATTTTTTGGGGGGTGTTTATTTGAACCCCGTAAGTGATGTTTTCCTGGCATCTATTAACACAATGGAGACCATAAAAAGCAGTGCATGATAACGTCTTTTTAAATCAAGTAACAGTTTAATACATAGTTATATCCAGAGTTATCATGTGTTTGGTTAAGTTACCAGATGAGTTGAATATCTTCTCACAATATTTGCACTTGAAAGGGTTTCTCTCTAGCGTGCGTTCTTTTTTCTTTCTTTTTTTTTTTCTTTTTTTTTCCCTTTTTTTTTTTTTTTTTTTTTGGCCCGCCCAAGGGGGGGGGGTTGCAACCCCCCCAACCCCCCTCTAGATCCGCTTCTGTGTACCGGTATGCAAAGTCATGGTAAGCGGCAGAGGTACTTCTACATCCATGCATGTTTCTACTCCCTAGGCACTGATTTTTCTTATTACCTGTGAGGATGCAGACAAGGAACGTAGTTCAGAGAAGAAAACACCACATAAATATGTATCCATATTAATCGACAAGTGTGTAAGGCACGGTAGAGAGCAGAGAAACTTGGCTAGCTGCTTGGATGCCGAATGACTTGCTACCCTGACTGGCATGTCATGAAAGCACATGAAATACAGGTTGACTGTTTCGATCTGTATAGGGAAAGAAAATCGATTGGCATCAAACTATTATGATAATCAGTATTCTCACTATTAAAGTACTAAGCATTCATATAATCACACTGAGCAGATATGTAGGATTCTGAAGTTGGGGGGGGGGGGCAAAAAAGGCATCTGATAAGCAAGAAAATAGGAGGGGAAATGGTAATTGGGGCAGTAGCACATTGTATGGGAGAAAAGTAATTAAGGACCTTTAATACAAAGCTACATTTGCGTTAATTATCAGTGTATCCTCAGGCACGAAAATGAATCTGATTTGCCTCGGAACATACTGGACTAGGATTACTAGCACATCTATAGTCTATCCTGTAGTTTTTGTTGTTGGTGTTTTACCTGGTTGCTGAAAAATTGTTATGCCCATGGAATAGTATCCAGAAAATTGATGTCATTCAAATTTATTTGCATTTCTAACCTGGAATCTCAGTACAAAGAACAAAACAAAATATATTTACAATGTTCTCTTTTCTCCTCACTTTACTTTACTTATCACTTTCTTTTATTTTTGTTTTTACTGGAGATGAGAAAGCTCGAACAGCAATCTCTTTGTGGAAATGAACATGAAAGAAACACAAGTCAATATTCAGGTCTGTAAGATAATGCAGGATACTGAGAAACTTCCCAAGACAGCACGGTGCTAATTTTTGATTGCGCAGGGTCCAGTCGCATAACCATAAATGCTAATGAATGACATACATAAATCATGAAGCATCTCCTTCTTCTCGCGTATGTCAAGAACAAAAACTTTTAAATTTCTAAAGTACTGTGAAGCAGCCACCCCCCAGTGATCTCATCCACTTCCACCAGCCCAGCGATGCCCTTTCGTGGTTTAAATGGGGGCAGGTTGTGATGATGTGGTCTGTTGTTTGCTCCTCTGCACCACACTCACAAGCTGGACGTTGGGCCAAGCCCCATCTAAATATGTTGACCTTGAAATGGCCGACACCACTTTGCAGACGGTTAAGGTTTATTGTCCAAGAGTGCCTTGGTAAGTCACAGCCTGGACTAGTATCCGTTGGATAGTGGATGAAGCGCCTTAGTGAGGATGACGATATGTGCCATTGGTCTGACCATGTATTTCCTGTCCAATCTTTTGTGGTCTGATTCGGATGGATGTAATTCATCAGATCGAGTACATGTGGGGGAAAACAGCTGTTTGGAGGACAATCTCATGTGTGCTCCGGCTCTAGCTTCATTGAGGGTCTCATAGAGGATGCGATCGGGTTCTTGGGCTCGCCATGCAATAGCCAGAGTAGCTGCCTTCCGTCTGATGTCCGGTGGAGGAGTTCCTGCCAGGACAGGTAGTTGCTCGACAGGTGTTGGCCTTAAGCATCCTGTTAAAGTGCACATGGATTCGTTTTGGCAGGGGTTCACCAGAGATGTGTGATGGCTTCTACTCCAGACTGGCGCGCAGTGTTTTGCTGGGGCATAGACGAGTGCCAGGGTCGATAAACGGAGGGTTTTGGTGCCTGCTTCCCAACTAGAACCAGATAGACAGCGGATTAGGGCACCTCTTGCAGTGACTTTGTCTCGCAAGCTTACAATGTGTTGTCTGTAGTTGAGTGCTCTGTCAAGTTTCACACCGAGGTATATTGGGCACTTGCCGAATCGCGGGCAATCAGTTTTGATGGTGAAATTCAGTTCTCGCTTAACCTCCCTGTTGTATAAGGGAAAAGCAGCAGAGACGGTCTTACCCACGCTGAGCTTCCGGCTCCAGTGCCGTAGGTAGGTAGCCAGGTGACCATGTTATGACCTAGTGCGCTCTCAACCGAGTCCCATGTTATGTCTGTCATTAGTAAGGCCAGATCATCTGCATATCCATAATTCTTTGAGATGGTATCTGGCAGGTCATGGACATAGATGTTGAAGAGTAGAGGTGTTAAGACAGAACCCTGGGGAACACCACTTCTCAGACGGTGCGGTCTACTTTGTTGTCCGTCACTGGTCTTTAGGACAAAACTATGGTTGGAGATGAGCTTGAGGATGAAGGACATCATGTGCCTGTCTGGGAGGAGCTTCAAGAGCTTGTAGGTAAGACCTTCGTGCCTAACAGTGTCTGCTGTCGATCTGCGGCGGAGAATACCAGCCTGTTCGTGAGGTAGCTGGGAGTCAATGATAGGATTGATGCGGCTGGGAATCAGTCAGCTTGAAGGGGATACAAAGTAGTGAGATGGGATGATAGCTTTTGGGATCATCCTTCGCCTTGTTTGGTTTAGGCAGTGCTGTCACTGTTGTCTTTTGCCAGATCTTTGGAATCTTTCCACGCTTCATACTGGATGACAGGAATTCACGAAGCCAGGTTTGTTGCCGCAGTTCCAGCATGCACAAGGAATTATGGGTGGATGCTAGCTGGCCCCGGAGCCTTGCCAGGATTAAGGATTTTTAAAACTGCTACCGTTTCCTCCATGGAAAATGTATCAGAAAGTGCATCGGAGAGTGCAGCTACTCCATTTTTAACCTACCTAGAGTGGTCAGTTGGTCACGGTATGGCTTGTCAAATTAAGCGACCATTGTTTACGAGCACGCTGGCGATAGAGTAAGCGGTGACAGGATACTTTTTGGCACTTGATGTAGTTCTACCAGTATGGCCATTGACAGCTTGCCATGCCCTTCTACTTGAGTGGGTGAAGTCAATTGAAGTGGGGGGGGGGGGGGGGGGGGGGAGAAATCTGATGAGCAAAATACTGACTAATTGTTTGGTTGGTTGGTGATTATTTTCCATATGAAATGTATATTCCAACAAAATGAACACAATGATATATACAAATAAGCTTTCAAAATACGGATGGCCCGGATTGCTCTGTTCCAGAGACAAAGTAACTCCTCCAGACAGCAGGATTCTGAGTGGTCATCATTTATAAATAAAGTCTTACCACCCCCCCCCCGCCCTACTTTTTGGTGGAGTAAAAAATAATAATGTATTTATTATTCAGCCCTCAACTTTTGAATCTCTGGAAATACAACCGAATACGGTGTACGTTGTCAAGTCATGGAGAAGGAAATGTGGATAAAAAATGGAAACCCTTCAGTCTGTAACCAGTGGCACTTTGTATACCCTACAACAATATTCTAAACAAGGTATAAGTACAAGTAAATAGGCCTGTAGATTTTAATGTTAATTGCAGCAGAGACATGTTATCCAATAATCTTTGTAAAACAAATAACAGCTGATGTAAAATTGTCCTGCATAATTTGTTAACATCAAATAATCTTTTGTAGAAAAATTATTGACGTAGTTGGACCATGAAGCATGAAAAGGGAGAAAGAAAATTATAAACCGTAATGTTGTTACTCTCTCTCTCTCTCTCTCTACCTCACGCCATACAGCAAAACCTACACATCCTTACAACTTTTCATAACACCTGTAAACTGTAAACTTTTTATTTGTCATCTATTAGGGAAAAAAGGAGGAATATGTATGGCAACTGGGGCACTAGCATGTATTGTATGGGAAAAAAGTAATCAAAAATCTTCAATACGAAGCTACACATAAAAATTCGTCAATCATATTGGAGAAAAAATAGATTAACACATTTCAGCATTATTTGTGTATCCTCAGGTAATGAAAATGCATCCGATTCGACTCAGAAAAAAACATCTATAGTTTATCCTGTATTGTTTGTGTTGTTATTTTACCCGACTGCTGAAAAAAAAACTTGTGGAAAAGTATCCAGAAAATTAATGTCATCTACATATATTTATATTTCTCACCTAGAATCTCAGTACAAAGAACAATATTGATATGTTTACGAATTATTCCCCTCTCCTCAGTTTTGCATTGCATTTTTTCATTTCATTGAGGAAGATATACAGTAATTGGAGCACGTTGTATAGGGAGAAATTAAGTTCTAATCTTTCATACAAAACTAGAAATTCATCAATCAACTGATGAAAGCATATATTAACAGATTTCATCATTATCAGTTAGTAAGGCACACCACTGAAAACAAATCAAATTCGATTAAGATAATACTTCAATCGAACTAGCCCATCTATTGTTTATCTTTTATTTTTCACCTGTTTGTTTGGTGAACAAGAGAAGTTAAATTCATGGAAAAGTATTCAGAATATTTACGGCAATGTATTTGTATTCCTATTGCAAAACTTCAGGTTTAAAAAATAAGAAAAAATTGTTTGCATCTTTTGTTTTTCTGCTTCTTTTTAAGCGATAAATCTTACCTTAGATGAAGAAGCTCGATCAGCAATCTCTTTGTAGAAATCATCATGAAGGAAAGATGAGCTAATCCCCAGGTCTGTAAGATGAGGCAGGATACTGATAAACTTCCACAGACAGCTGGATGCGGATTGGTTGTTGTGTAGCCACAAGCGATTAAACTTTAACTTCTGAATCTGTGGAAATACAAATGAATAACATACATAAATCATAAAGCATGAAAAAGGGAAAATAGTAGAAGAACCATTATAAGAGTATATACTCTCACATAAGTATTCATATAATCACAGCAAATGATATATGATTCTGGAGGAGGGGGAGGGGAAGAAATCTGATGAGTTATAAAATGGGAAAATATGGTAATTGGGGCAAGACCATAGAGTGGTGAAGTGTGACGTCATCACAATATCTATTTTTATAATTTTTTTCTTCTTTTCTTCATTTTCCGAAAGAGCATCAAAACTAATGTTCAAAAGTCGAAAATCAATTGAATATTTTAAGTATTGGCTGAGATATGACCATCTGAATAAATCGATTTCCTATAGGAACTCAGTGTTATTTTTGCTCTGTTTCAAAAAATATACGAATTAGTAAGCAAATAACTACCGTTGGTGAAGGTGATGGGACAAACTATCACTTCCGAGGCGATCTGGATGTAGTTATCTTTTCGAAGCGAAGCTGAGGAAAGATAGCGTATATATTCTGATCGACGAGGAAGTGATAGTTTGCCATCGCCTGAAACCAAAAGGTGATTATTTGCTTTATATCCCACATCTAAAACAATTTAACTACAAAAAGAACAGGACGTGTATGCATCTATATGAAAGACACCAGGCCCAAATTCCCACCAAAAAAATTAAAAGTTTAACCCAACCTCTTGAGGTACGGTGCGCGCATGTGTTTGCTTTAATTGCGCTCATTGGTAATGCGCGCTTAATTACGCCTGTTTTAGCGCGCTTTTGGATAATCTTCAGTGAAAGTGCGTTGCCCTGTGTAGATAGTACCTCTATCTTCAGTGAAAGTGCGTTGCACTGTGTAGATAGTAGTACTATCTACACAGTGTAACGAACTTTTTGCTTCTCCCATCAATAATGGGCGAACTATCTTTCATCACGTGATTTACTTTTGACCAATCGTAGAGCAAGATTCTTAGTATGTGGAATATAAAGCAAAATAACACTGAGCTCTTATAGGAATATTTTTTATTCAGATAGTCATATCTCAGCCAATACTTAAAATATTCAATTAGTTTTCGACATTTGGACATTATTTTGTATTCTCTTTCGGAAAAAGAAGAACAAAACTGAGAAATTCTTTAAATAGATTTTTCATGATGTCACAGCTTCGGTACTCTATATTGTATGGTAGCAGTAATTAATCATAATGATGATAATAATCTGGATTTATATATCGTTTAATACAAAATACTACAGTGGTATATCTAAACGCTTTACAGATATTATTACCCTGGTCATCAGATTCATTCACACACATTGTACACCACTTCCACTTCCTGGGGAGTATCCCTATCACATGGTCATCGCAAGGGCATATGGCAATTACAAACACAAATGCTTTCGTCATCCTACCAGGTCCGCATTTCTCACCTGGATATGGAGTGGAAAATGTAGATTAAGGCCTTTAAATATACCATGTCCCTTTTGCAGCCAACATCTAATTCTGTAAAACTTTGCAGGAATTATGAATATGTCATGTATGTCCTATCTGTGAGATTTAAACTTTAGCAGTGTACTAATATTCAAATTATGAGAAACCTGTTTACTTGCTAGACTTCACTGTCATGCTACGTTTACACTATGTTCCCGGCGGCCACGGCAACCACGTTTCGGCCACTGTGGACAAAACGGAATGGACGTGAGAAAACGCGGGTACCGTATGGGCAAACGTGACAGGCCGTGATTGCCGTGGGTGCCGATTTTTAAACTGTCAAAAAATTGCTACGGCAGTCACGGTGCATTGAGAAACCTAGTAGGCAGTAGTAAAACGGGTTGAACGCAACAAAACGCGTCAGTACGTAATAGGCCGTAAACAAACTTGGAGGCGGTCCGTAATGAGACGGAAAGCCTGTGTATTCCCGGCTGCGCGTTTTGTCCAATTTTGCCACGTTTTGTGACGGTTCTCACGACAAGATAGGGTGTATGGTAGCCGTTTCGTCGCGGTCAATCACGGCGCGTCTCAGCGTGTGACGGTTTACGGTCCGGCGCCCTACAGCGCGTTGCGTTCTACTACGGTCTGACACGGCGCGCCATGCCTGGGAGGGGGTATATAAAATCCGGGCCCGACAGGGGTGCTTTATTCGGGTCTGAGCAATCGACGACACATTACTGCATCTACAATACGGATAGAGAAGACCAAGCTTTGAAAAAAGAAGGCCAAGCTATGCCACCGAAGAAGCCAAGACATACGAAGCCCCCCCCCCCCCCCCCCTAGTCCTGCACCACCACCAGTAGAGGAGCAGGAGCAACCTGAATATCATCGCCGTTCACCGCCGCCAGATGAAGAGGAGCATGCTGCTGCTGCTGACCCGGTCCCTGAACTTGAACCTGAATCTGAACCTGTGGCTTATGAGGCTGAAGAAGATGCACCTGCTAGGAGGAGCGCAGAGCAGAACTGTGTGTCTTGTCTCCCGATGGCTGGTGTTACTTTTCCCAGGATCTCGTCGGATAGCTCTGGAGGCATCCTCAGATAGTGAGAAATGATGAGTAGTGGCCCAACTGCTGATGTCCTTCTATAACCATTTGCGCGCACTCACATGGATCTTGGCCTTCTCATCCGCCTTCTTCCTGCCTGCTTCACTCTGGCCTTCCCTTTCTGCAACTACTACTGGCCTTCTTCTTGCTGACGCAAAGACTGGACGTATGCACCCACCAAACATGCAAACGATAAATCTTCTTCATCTTGGGCATTTCTGATGTTGTCTCGTCGAAATCTCGGAATGCGCCTAGCAGGCAGCCGTCTCTGTTTTTGCTCTGAATTTTACCGTGTTTTACCACTGATAATTTGAGTGTATGCTGTTTTATTGTTGATCAACTGTCATCTTATGTACTTGTGACACTGCATGACATTTTTGAGGTGATGTATTTATATATTAGATACTGGAAACTGTTTTTCTAAATTTTGATTCAACGGATGTGTACACAGTACATGCAAGTAAAGCCATTTTACACTGGGCTGTTACACATGTACTATACTGCATGGATGTGTGAACGTCGTTCGTGTGTGACTGATTTGCCTATCCGTGGTGTGACATTCATCTACATACAATGAATAGTCTTGATACGCACTGATGGATACTTACAAAGTATACGTTCTTTTCTACATTGCCCTATGTATAATTATCGGCCTCCGTGGACATTCGAGTTACTCTGAACATGAAACTGCGTTTGTTCCCGTTCGTGCTCCTAGCCGAGCTCATAAACAGCTTCATCGTAGCGGATATCACAAAACACCAATTAAGTATTATGCTAATGCAAGTGCAACTTTCACTTTACCTATCATCTGTTGCGGTGATGTGGAATCTAACCCGGGTCCGTTCGAGTTGACATCATGCAATACAAATACACGATATAAATATACGCGAGGTGAATTGGTTAATATTAACTCAAATTCTTGTGGGAAAAGCTTACGACTACCAGTCCAGACATGGAAAACAATATCAGAGCTCGAAATTGGAAAAGAGTTTCAAACCCGTCGCGGCTGCAGAGCTGGTGTTCGAAAATTGAAACATTTCAAGCATCACATTCCGATTATTCTACCTACGGCCCGTACCAAGCTTCCTAAGAAATACCCTAGGTTCCCTCGCCGAAGATGCTTGACTTCTGTCCCAGTCGCCCCTCAGTCTGGGTGCGATTTGCCTTCTTTTCTTTTAAGCAATGTCAGATCAGCATGCAATAAGTTTGATGAGCTATCAGCTGTCATCTCGTATCTTCATGTAGACATTGCAGCTATTACCGAGACCTGGTTTAGGAATGACTGTCCACTCGATAACTTCTCTATACCAGGTTATTATCTCTGCACTAAATCACGTACTAATCGTATAGGTGGTGGAGTAGCTATCTACGTGAGAGAACTTTTGAATCCTTCTCCAGCCGATGTCCAAGTCCCTATAAACCTTGAAGTGACTTGGGTGAAGATACGCCCTCCTCGTCTTCCAAGATCCATCTCCTGCATTTACTGTGCAGTCGTATATTACCCTCAGCCTGATGTTGTACTTGAGACAGAACTCATAGATCATTTGGAAACAACTATTGATGTTATTTTAACTAATCATACGGATGCAGGTTTTGTAATATTGGGAGATTTTAATCGAATGAATATTGATCCGGTGCTTTTAACCCACTCATTTCGTCAAGTCGTTGATTGCCCTACTAGAGGGGCTCACATTTTAGATAAGATTATCACAAATATTCATCAGTTTTATGATAAACCACAGATTTGTTCTCCTATTGGAATGTCTGACCACAATTCAATTATGTGGTTTCCTCTTAAAATCAAACCTAAATTACCAAATACTACTCGTTATGTATTTAACAGACCCATGACAGATAGTGCAATAAGGGCGTTTGGACAGTGGATATCTTCTTATGATTGGCCAGAAGTGACTGAAGACGTTGATGTAAATGTTCGATGTGGTTCTTTTTATAGTACTTTAAATAATGCAATTAACATTCATTTTCCAGTTCGTAAGGTATTATTGCACTTTAGAGATAAGCCCTGGATGACGGGTGAAATTAAATCTCTGATTCATAAGAGACAAATTGCATTTCATCAGCTAGGGAATTTTGTGGAAACGTTTAAGAAACAAAGTAAATTCATCAATTCAGAAAGCAAAAGTTAAATATTACAGGTCACGTATTCAGAAACTTAAGAAAAGTAATCCTTCACGGTGGTATCAAGAAATACGCATTCTCACAAAGGGAAGTCGTCAATCACTCAATATCCCAGTTGATGGTGTAGATCCTAGTGAGAGAGATAAAATTGCGAATGCCATAAACGAACATCTCATATCTGTCTCTTCTGATTTACAACCACTAAATTTAGCAGCTTTACCTGCATACTTACCTTCTAGAAGTTTACCCGAGGTATATCCTTGGCAAGTTAATAAAGTTCTTTCTAAAATCAAATGCTCGACGGCGAATGGCCCAGATAATATTTCAGCACGGCTAATTCTTTTTTCTGTTGAACTCTCGGGACCTTTAACCCATATAATTAATGCTTCTTTTAGTCAAGGAAAAGTTCCGGCCTCATGGAAATGTGCTATTGTAGTACCGATCCCAAAGGTGAATCCTGCACGTATTGACAAACTCAGACCTATATCATTAACAGATCACTTTGCTAAAGTCATTGAAGGTTTCATCGCAAAGTGGATGTATCAGGACATTGCCCAACATATTGACCCCTATCAGTTTGGAAACCAGAAATGTTTATCGACCTCACACTGTTTGATTAATATTCTTCATTATGTTTTTTTAAATGCTGAGGTACCAAAAACGTCATCGACGATACTTCTCACAGATTTTCAAAAAGCGTTTGATAGAATAGATCATACAGTTGCCATCACAAAGTTAATAGAAATTGGTGTACGACCAGCGGTAGTTTACTGGATATCTGATTTTCTTTCTGAACGTAAACAAAGAGTTCGCTACCACAGCGATCTCTCAGAATGGTGTCAAATAAATGCAGGTGTGCCCCAGGGTACGAAACTTGGGCCCCTAATTTTTCTTGTGATGATAAATGATTTCAAATCTTTTGAAAGCATACATATGTTTAAATATGTCGATGATCTAACCCTAGTTGAGTGTCGTAAAACAAACCAAATTTCAAACATGCAAGAAGCTGTAGAATGTTTATCTTTGTGGGCCGATACTAATAAAATGCAATTGAATCCTGCGAAGTGTATCAAAATGGACATTTGCTTTTAAAGAGTACCAGTCAATCAGTCTTCCATCATTCTCGAAAATTGTGTTCTTTCAACTGTTTCACAGGTGAAATTACTTGGTGTCACGATACAAAACGATTTAAAGTGGGTAT
>JAVYIG010010522.1:0-68409 GCA_035222895.1 Strongylocentrotus droebachiensis | reverse complement strand
TTATAAACCTTTAGGTCAGTCGGGAACCCTATGACTTTTACACGCCGATCACCTGTCTGATTATCAAGATATTTATGATTGGAAATCGAAATTTAAAAATTCGTTTTCCTAACGGTTTTCATAACACTACATTCTATTGGGGGAAATGAGTAAGGTACTTCATAATCATTTGAAGCGATTTTTTAAGGACTTGAATATTACACCATATCACAAACACTGATAAAAGGAAGGGCAATGCATCTCAGATTTAAAATTGTTAAACGATGCCTTTAACAATGGTTCGGATGATGAAGTAGTAGTGGAGGTGATTGTGATCGTGAGCCCGGCAGCCACTGAGCAGCGCCAGATCGACGTTGCTCTATCCCTTATTGTTGAACGCCAAACAAGCTAGGTAGCAGCAACTCCCGTCTTTAACGTATGGGGTTTCGAACCCACGACCTCCCGATTGTGAGGCGGACGCCAACTCACCGGTATGTCAGGATGTTGCAAGTTAGGGGCATGTGGTGCGAATTAAAGTGGGACTAACCAATTTTTATGGTGGGGGGGGGGGGTGGGGCTCACAGGGAAAATAAAGATGTGGTGCTTATTTACATTTAAACTTTTCATGAAAGCAAACCGATCGAGCTTTATAAACAAAATGTGATGGAGCACAGGACCTATGCAATGTACAGTGTACCAAACATTAATTTATTATGTGAGGGGGGGGGGGGCATCTACAAGCCTCCTTCGGCTATACCACTGTGGGGAAATAATTATGTTTCAATAGTCATCGTGGTCACAATGGTTTCAATCAATATCTAAGAACTTCAAAATAGCTATAATTACTTTTAAATCTTTATATGCACCACGATTGATGCCTTTCATATCGTCCAAAAATGCACGTGTGGCAATGGAGCGACCGTGTAACAGAGACGAATAAAGCAACTAAAGTGTTAAATTTTATTAATATGCATCTAGGCACGAAAGAGAAGTGATCACAGAGATTCTAACGAAGCGAACGAACTCTCAACGTCAAGACATTATCGAGGCGTACGTGTTAGCGTATAATAAGGTAAGTCATCGTCCACGAAGAATGAAGAAGAAGAAGAAGAAGAAGAAGAAGAAGATTACGGAGTAAAATAAATAAATATGATGAAGAAGAAGAAGAAGAAGAAGAAGATTACGAAGTAAAATAAATAAATATGATGAAGAAGAAGAAAAAGAAGAAGAAGAAGATTACGAAGTAAAATAAATAAATATGAAGAAGAAGAAGAGAAGAAGAAGAAGAAGAAGAAGAAGAAGAAGAAGAAGAAGAAGAAGAAGAAGAAAAAGAAGAAGAAGAAGAAGATTACGAAGTAAAATAAATAAATATGATGAAGAAGAAGAAGAAGAAGATTACGAAGTAAAATAAATAAATATGAAGAAGAAGAAGAAGAAGAAGAAGAAGAAGAAGAAGAAGGAGAAGAAGAAGAAGAAGGAAGAAGAAGACGAAGAAGGAGAAGAAGTAGATTTCGAAGACAAATAGAAAATGTTAATGAAAGTGAATAAAAAGAAAATATAAATAAGAAGAAGAAGGAGAAGAAGAAGAATATGATGAAGAAGAAGAAGATTTTTTTTTCAAGAAGAAGAAGATGATCAGGAAAAAGAAAAGGGAGCAGAAGAAAAAGAAGAAGAAGATGCACTCGGAGAGCAAAATAATTATTCTGTTTTATTTACAAATGTAAAGCGCTTTGACCATGTTCATGTAAAGGCGCTATATAAATATCAATATGTATGTAAGAAGAAGAAGAAGAAGAAAGGGAAACGAAGCAGAGGAATAACGAATTTTCTTTGTAGGGAACCTAAACAATGGGGAAGGTAAAGTGCCCTGTTCCCCTCCTTGTGATGTCATTCTGTACGCTTTTGTGTATCGTCCACAAAATTCATCATTACTTTTTTCATTCGAAGGTAATTATTGGACGTCATGAAGTCTGAACTTAGCGGTAACTTTCTCAGTGTCGTGGAAGGCTTACTGGACGAGCCCGCTGTGCACCTTGCTAAGGCCGTTCATAAATACGCTACGGTGAGTGCTTATTAAGGAATTTAAGCCCCACTCTGCACTAATTATAGCTAGTTGCGCCTCTATATAGCCAACAATGCCTAATCGGTGACCATTGGTCCCTTATGATGCCCTTTTTCTTATTTAAATTGAGAGCTGATTTGATGAGATGGCAACCTGTCAGTGACCACGCTGGGTGGTCTAATCCCTCCTGGCCAACTAGTACAAACGGGCTTTAAAGGAATTTCGATGTATTGTTCACCAACAACTAAAAGGCATTCGTGAAAGCTATGATGAGTCCATCGTGTCCATCTTTCGATATTTGAAATAATGGGCATATGCGTTATCGGTAAAAAGTGACTCATTAAAATGGTAATATATTGGATAAAAAAGTGGGAAGAAAGAGAAAGGTAAACATCTGAGAGAGAGAAAGAGAGAAAAGAGAGAGATAGGTAGGCAGGTACAGAAAGAGAGAGAGATGAGATGAAAGGTTGGGGGGTAGTGAGAAATACAGAAACTCATATATATTATGATTGTTTATAACAAATTAAGTAACTTTTCTTTCTTTATCGTGAAGGATACTAGCATGCTCCAGACTACTGACCTTGGACTTCGCCTTCTTGAAATCATCTTTCCTTTGAATTACTTGGTAGGTCGTTGACAATTTTTTTTGTATAGATTAAATAAGAATAATAAATAATATGGATATTTATATAGCGCCGGTATCCGGCAGGCTCTGACGTTCATGGCGCTTTACACATAATTACCCTGGTTGTAGCCGAGCTGCCAAAGTAACTAGCGCTCAAGCATATCAGGTACCCATTTACACCTGGGTGGAGAGTGAAAAATGTAGATTAACGTCTTGCCAAAGGACATTGGCGGGACTTGAACCCTGTACCTTGTGATCTGCAGTCGGTTGACTTATCCACTAGACCACATCACCTGTACAGGGGGGGGGGGGGGGGGTGGGATGGGGTGAGCATGATGAACAAAATTGGTCTATTATCTGTTTCATGTCATAATCATTATAAAATGTGTCGTCTAAGAAACATCTGGGGCTATTAATATCCCCATGTGCCGCACGCCGCTGCAAGAGGCAGGTGTCCCCCTCTTAAACGTACGGGACAATTACCCCCGGAAATCTACCACCAAGGATAATAACCCCCGGAAATTACCCCCTGAGATAATTGCCCCCCCCCTCCCCCCCCCCCCCCCCCGTGGGAAATTACACCCCCAGAACAATTACCCCCCTCCCAGGACAATTACCCCCTACGACAATTACCCCCCCCCCCCTTGAACAATTACACCCGTTAACAATTACCTCCCGTGAACAATTACCCCACCCCAGGACAATTAACCCCAATCCCTAAATTACCCATAGGACAATTGTCCCCCTCCCCCCAGGACAACGCCCCGAGTACACTTACCCTCCACCTGAAAATTCCTACCCGTGTCTATAAAAAGGGTAGTCTTACCTGATAATAGTTTTTTTTTAAATAAAAGCAGGGGGGGGGGAAGTAATTGTCCTTGGAGGGTAATTTTTCCCCTGGTAATTGGCCAGGGGCGATTGTTTAGGGGGTAAGTGTCCTATATCTTGCAAAACCTTAGTTACACACCATAGCACGTATCCTCCACTATTATGATGTTGTGCCCCTTTTCAAAGTTAAAAAAAAAACCACACACACAAACAAACGCAAATGTTACAAGCAATTACCCCCTTCTTTCCTCATCTGCCCATGCAGTATTCTCATGGAACTTTACCTCTTCATCCTATTATTAATTTTCTAATCTCTAAAAGTGATCACATTCAATATATTCTTTAGTAATTTTATGCTACTAGTTGAGACGGTTATTAAAAGCATTCCCGGAAAGTACTCACTTCAATGATCTTTTAAAACTGTCAATAGAAATATGATTTTGTTTTTCTTCTTCCAATTTTGTAAAATGATTTTTTAACTATGTTTTTTTAATGAGGGGAAAGGTATACTAATTTAATTGATTTATATTATGATATGGTTATATATGAGTTTAAACTTGTGTTAATGATATATGATATAAATGCAGGAATAAAATCAAACAAACAAACAAATATAAATAAGACTTGATTTACTTATCTCACTTTTCTTTCGCTTCATAATTACAGGAGACAAGTTACATCAAGGAAGTTTACCAACAAGGTAAAAACATATTTTCTATTTTATTTTATTTATTAACTTAAATCAATTACTATCAACATATTTGTTTCCACTAGGGGTTTTGAAATGACGGAGGGAAGTAATTAAGTAATCGAAGATAAGGAGGGAAAGACTAACACCAACAAGACGAAAACATATAGGAACTAGGGACGCGCTCAAAAGACATGGACGAGAGACAGAGAGAGAGATTGAGAGGGAGAGAGAGAGAGGGAGGGGAGAGAGAGAGAGAGAGCGAAAGAGAGAGAGAGAGAGCGAAAGAGAGAGAGAGAGAGAGAGAGAGAGGGGAGGGGGAGGGGGGAGGGGGGAGGGGGTGAAAGGGGGTAGAGTCGTAGAGAGGGGGTTGGGGAGAGAAGACGAACAGAACAGGATCTTACTGAACACGAGATGGGGTGTATTCGTTTACATTATTTTGTTGTCATTAAACTTTAGAGCTAGCTATATCCAATACTCTTATTACCAGTATAAGTTAGGTCGATTGGAACAATAACAAAAGCATGTAATTATGCTGGTAGCTTCAGCGTGTTTACAACGATTAAGATATGACCAGATTGGTGTACGAAATGTATTACAGTCAACTTGGTTCAATCTCCGATATGCATGGGATGGGTTGCAGTGCTGGTAAGGGCAATGGCAAACCTTTATAATTAGTTCATTTGTAATAAAATCCTTCAAAATAATAAGGGAAAACAAAATATTGCGAAATAGAGCGGACAAACAAGATTATTATCTCCCAAGCTTCAATTCATTTTTTTTCTCGATTTTTTTTCTTCTCTCTGTCTTCAATAAGGAATACGTATTGGAAACAGAGGAGTCCACTAAAACAATGCTTGTACAATTTATTGTTGGCTCCTCAAATGATAGTTAGGAATAATGAGAAAGTAAATTTAAAAAAAATCGTAACTACAAAAAGGAACTAGAATTAGGAAAACGAGGATGCTAACAGAATCGAAAGAATTTTTTATTTCATTACTTAAAGAATTCCATAAATGTTGGCCTTTATATATCATTGGCGACTGAGAGGGTCCGCAAGAGAGGTAATTGAAATTCTTCCAAAGCTTTCTGATATACGCTCTCAACCAATAACCACAATAATGTATTATTGGAAAGCTTTACAAATTGAGATATATTACATTTTGTTTAATAATTTGAATTATAAAGGTGTTAACAAAAATTGTACTTGTAATTACTTCTCTTTCTCTCTCTCTCTCTCTCTTTCTCTCTCTCTCTGTCTCTCTCTGCCTTTCTGTGTGTGTGTGTGTCTCTCTTTCTCTGTCTCTCTCTCCCTGTATCTCTGCAGTCTTTGGTTCAATACTGGATGAAGACATCACCCTGAATGTATATGGCCCTTGGAAATTAATCCTGATTAATGTTGAGATGGTAAAGCGCTTTCATATTTTCTGCATTATCTCTTTTTCGCTCGATCCCTGCCCCCTCTCTCTCTCTCTATATATATGTATACATGTATCACCCCCTGCCAGACACCCTCTGTTTCCCTCAATCCTTTAAAGGGACTATGTCCCATTTGCAGGCCAAAAAATTAAAAAGGTTAAAGTCCAACGGCATTTGAAAGTAAATACTAATTTAGAACTTCCCTAAAAAAAAAATTAAAATATGAATATGTCTTTAAGTGGGAAATTAACTACTATTAGTTGTCAAATCGACTTAAGGGTTATAGAGCCAGTAAGTAATAGTCTGATTTTCAGACTATTGTACCGAATGGTCGTACGTTTTATGCTGCGCAAAGATTCAATCGGTTTAATTTTGGCCATTACAAAAAGTGGGTTATTGACGTAGACAATTGCTCATGTACCCTTTACAGCTCATTTTATGTATGTTATTACCAAAGAAGAAAAAAAAAACAGTCAGTCACTCAATAGTGTCTGACAGTGAAGTCTAGCAAGTAAACAGGTTTCCTTGCATAATTTGAATATTAGGACACTGCTAACGTTTCAATTTCACAGATAGGACATACATGACACAATCATAATTCCTGCAAAGTTCTACAGACTTTGATGTTGGCTGCAAAAGGGACATAGTATCTTTATGATTCTCCTTTAAAAACAACTTTCGTATATTTTACATCATTCCGTTATAAACATTGACACTCCGTTTCCTCGTTTATCTGTACGGTCGCTCGTTTGCCAAACGTGCGATTTTGCACATGAAATATGAAACAATTGATGTTAAGAGTGCTTTGTGCAAAACAACAGTTTTGCAAAATGTACGGTCTTGGTTAGCTCAATGGCAACTCTTTTAAAGGTAAAGACCAGTTCTGGTCATGCGATTGCATTGTGAAAGAAACGTTGTGGAATCGATCAGAAAAGGTTGATCATCTAGCATCTAGCATCTGCAAGGTTTTGGAATCATCAAAATGATAAGAAATTTGGCCCATTCTTCGTAAAGTTACAAGCACTATATACACAGAAAGATGTATATGGGACTACCCTATATCTCTCACAGACCATGAGAGAAACAAATTTACTAAATATATGAATTAGTAGGCGGTTTCCCGGCAAATTTTTTATCATTATGTATTCGTCAAAACATATTCTTTCACATGATTGGTAATGAGAGCTTCCATTTCATTTTTTGAAAATGGGGCGTTTCCAATACTGGTCTTTACCTTTAACACCAGTATAGATTAATCTTGCACTGGAAATCTTGATGCCATTGGTATCAATCCAAAACTTAATACAACGCGGCAAAAAGAGATTATTTGTGAGGCATACAAATAGTTAAATTACTCATAATTATATAATATAATTCATTATACAATCTTCTTTCAGCTTTTGATATCGTTGTTGTTGTTGTTTTGTTTGTTTTCAGGGTTTGTTTTTTTAAAAGGGGTTGGGGATTTGTGCTTCATAGTTTTAGAGTGGGATGTACAGTAACCATTTAACCCCGAACTTTGTCACATTGGAGCTAGAGACATCGAGTTTAAGTTATCAGACGATATTCATTTTCCTTCTCTCTCTGTCTCTCTCTCTCTCTGTCTCTCTCTCTCACTCTCTCTCTCTCTCTAGGGACAGCGCCATGAGACGGCATGCATCGATACGTATAAAGTCGATCAAGATGTGCAATATCTAGAGGAGGTAAGCAATTAAGCAAATATATTTAAACTTTAAGATGATAATAATGATTAAAATAGAAACTGCCGAAATTGATGATGATTATCTTTTTTTCCTACAAACTTTGGAATGCTTACAGCATCGGACTGTGCATCACATGGTTCAAGGTTTGAGTCCCGCAGCGGTTTCGATGTCCTTTGGCAAAATACTATTATTTGCCATTCTCCATCCAGGTGAAGAGAAAGAGAGAAAGAAAGAGAGACAGAGAAAGGGGAGGAAGGAAGAAGAGAGAGAGAGAGAGAGAGAAAAAAAAAAGGTGGGGGGAGAGAAGAGAAAGAGAGAGGGAAGGGGGTGAAGGATTGGAGGGACATCATTTCATCAGATTTGGGGGGTGGGGCGTTGACCTTAAACCACACCAATAAACAAACCCATAAGCGAATACCCCCCCCCCCCCCAAAAAAAAAAAAAAAAAAAAAAAAAAAAAATCTGTATCTGACCTGGACGTCATTTCTTTTCTCTTTATATTGCAGACACCAATAGATGATTGGGCGCTTCCCAATGCACAGATTGAAGATCTTTTGATCAGGGATAGCGTGCAGCATCTTCGAAAAGTCTTCAAGAGGGTGAAACAGGTAGTTATTGATAATTACCATGATGGTGAGAATATAAGAAGGTCAATGGAAGTGATGGTTGCGGGGATCGAACCTTCGATTCTTGGATTGAGAGTCAAGTGAATGAACCACTATACCGCGACACTTCCATTTGATGATCGTTGGCGTGAGAGGAGAGGGAAGGGGTCTTGGAGTTGTAGTGGGGAGGGGGTGGGAGGGGTGCATTATTATAAAAAGAACTCTGACAAGCTTAATTAAAGATGGGGGGGGGGGGTCAGTTGTTACATATTTATAGTGCACTTTAGATCTAAAATATTTTCTGGAGAACAAATAACAGGGGGTGGGGTCATGGGCTTTTGGGCATGCATGGTTTGGGATTAAAAGGGTTCATTTAATAGGGCCACTACTAAACAAAACAAGTAGAAAGGAAACAAAGAAGAAAAAAAGATGAAGGCAAAACTCAAGATGAAAAACAAGAAGAAGTAAAATACAAACAATAGAGAGAGAAGTATGAGGAGAAGAAGATGAAGAAGAAGAAGAAGGAGAAGAAGAAGAAAAAAAAAATGAAGAAGAAGGAGAAGAAGAATAATAAGAAGAACTAGAAGAAGACTTGCAGCTTTTGGTTCCATGCATACCGTACTCAGTATTTAAAAATAAAATCTCACCATTGATTTCGTTATTTCTTTTGTATGGACATCGTCATGGTAGTCGATGAGCGAGATGAGTGTCGATATCATCCAGGCAATCAAGGATAGTAATATGACGACGGAACAGAAAGATGGCTTCGTGGCTGTAGGTATGCCCCCCCTTCTCTCTCTCTCTCTCTCTCCCTTTATCTCTCTCTTTCTGTATGTCTAACTGTTTTCATATTTGTTTTACTGGGATGGGCGGTAAAGAGGTGGGGGGGGGGGGATGTCGCTATCATAATATTGGTTGGGATGACTATAATATCGTAGATGATGACTTTCATTTTATGGAAAAAGGGGGCGGCAGACTTTTTGTCCTTCTCTTTATGGGTTTACTCAAATTTACTTATGTCAAATGACGGATCCACGATTCTGTAGACAGTTGGGGCATAATTCTAACAAATACCTGACCCCCCCCCCCCTTAAACATAGGAGAGAGTGAGGGAGAGGGGGAGAAAATACGCACCCTTTGAGGTGCTTTGGGGTGTTGGGGCCTTGGGGGCACAGGACCACAATTCGTGGAATATATTATTGTGTACTTACTAATATTGATAAATATGCCCGATTGAGTTTTAAAAGGGGGCACATGCCCCTCATATCGCCCGGACCCGCCACTACACATTTGAGTATACTGTATGATTTGACAATTTTGTTTAATCTTCTCTTAGTATCTATTTGCACTGACTACGTTCGCTTTAACGCCACCATACTTCACAAAGCGATGTCAGGGGTCGGAACCGATGACGATACTTTGATTCGTGTGATCGTTTCCAGATGCGAGGTAAGCAGAGAGTATGTGTATAATACATACAGTGATGGTGACGATGATGATTATGATGACGGTGATGGTGATGAAGGTGATGATGATGATGACGATGATGATTATGAGTCACAGCATTAATATGACGCCATACATCTGTTTATCCAGATTCATGTGCCATCTGCTAAAATAATGTTCTTCTTCCGGACGATTTGATGACGTTCTGTATTGACTACACTAACTTTGTCAATGAAGATTCACTATTTCACATCTGTGTCCATTCAACATGCAAATACAGTCCTATACGTAATAGAGATGAGTGTCAGTTTTAAGGATAAACATTGTCTTTTTATAGCGTGTATTATTATTTTCTTTCCGTTTCCTTAATGCTACCCCCTTGCAGATTGATTTGGAAAACATCAAGTCAGAGTTCCAGCAGATGTACGGCGTATCTCTTCGCGACTGGGTCTCCTCGGATACATCAGGCAACTACCGGGATATCCTACTCGCTATCATCGGTGACTAAGTTTCACAGTCACACGAATGAAGCTGACACCAGTGTGTCGTTTTACAAGACCGCGTGTTGATTTACTGCATTTCATTGTGGAAAAAAACCAAAATCTCTATTATTAGTCATATTTCCGTCATATATTGTCATTTTTTAATGATATTTGATATGCTTAAACATAACGTCATGGGTAAACTTTGGGTCGTTTCATATATGTTCTTGCGCGCGTCATGGCGTACGTACGCGTGAGTCAAACTTTATAATTGGTCAAAATGCTTAGTGCACCAATTCATACGCGTTTCAGACCTTTTCGAACATTTTAAAAAATTTGTACGCGCGCTTGTTTTTGTGTGTGCCGTCCGTACTGAATGAAATAATTTAAATTGTTCACTTGTATTGTGTTGCTGATACTATTTTGAGCAATTTGAAATCACTTTTAGCCAATATTGACCTAAATTTAGCTCGTAGATGTTCGTTAAACCTCAAAATTGACGCACGCGTGCATATGCAAAAATTGCAAAACATCGTCAAAAGGGTACCTATTTTGAATCCGCTAGGACTCTTCAGAATGGCTGGTTACCCCAAATTTTTCTTTCATTTGTAATAGGGTTTGCTGTTAGAATGCTTTGATGTCAACATTGTGCCATCATTTAATAAAGAAAAACATGTTGAGTAGCGCCCTCTATACCAAAACTCAACTATTTAAAACAAGGAACCCCATTTTTTTTTCTGTGTGGTCGTGAGAGTATTTTATTTCTATTATTCAATAATCAATAAGATTATTAATAGAGTATGAAGAAAACTATATATGCTCGTTATCAAGCAGTTTCTGCAGGTATTTAATAAAAAGAGTACGATAAATGATGGAGAAACACTTTCCACTATTATGCTTTCTTATACCGATCATATATACATGTATATGCATTAAAGGCCAAAGTTTTGGTATGGGGTCATGAATTTGGTTTAAAGCCCCACTGTCCTACTTGTAGCTACTTGCTCCCTCTTTATAGAAAACTTCCCCAATCGGTGCCTGTTGGTCCCCCATGATCCTCTTTTTCTAATGTTAGTTGAGAGCTGAGTTAATGAGATAGCCACCTGTCAGTGACCTCGCTGTGTGGTCTAATCCCTTCGGGCCCAGTAGTATTGACGGTAATTAAATGAACATATTGGGAGCATATGCGATCCTACAATATTCAGTGATCGTTTTCGTGGTTGAAATCGAGTCTAAAGATGAAATTGTAAATATTTAACTCTTTATTTTATATAGCTCCCTCTCAAGTTCAAGATATTAATTTAGCTTTAAAACAATGTTTTTTGACTAAAATCGACCAATTGGCTATTCTTGTTTGGAAATTATATATCAATTATAAGTAATTACAACAAAAAGGATATCGAGTGTCTTTTCTTCCACAATTATCATTATTGATTTTGTTTACCTTGTTAAAAGAATATGAATATGGTAAAGTTAACGAGATTATATAGCCACCGTAAAAGGGATGTTAACGGACAAAAAAAACACTATAATTCATTTTCTGTTTTCAGGTTTAATACTCAATATGATATCATATCGTGATGTTCCTTTGTCATAATCTGTTGCATTCACATAAAAGTATAATCCTTAAAGATCATTTTCGAGCAGCCTCTCTTCCTAGACTATATCACGTTCTTTCTTCCTTTACTTCATATTTCTCCATACCCTCACTTCTTGTGTATGTGTGTGTGTGTGTGTGTGTGTGTCGTGTCTCGCATGGTGGGGTGGGGGAGCGGGTAGAAGTGTGTGGATGAGGGTGTTGAGAGTATGTTTAACGGGTATGTTTACATTTATATTCTTGATCATTATATATGAAAATGTTTTCTAAACAGTTCATGTTATTATTGAAATTCATGTTTAATCCAAAATATCAATGTAAAACTTGTATCCAGTCTTGTTAAAGTAATTTGTGAGCGTTATCATTGTTATAATGCAAGTGTGGAAGAACATCGTAAAAATCGGGACGGATTTTTACGCCACGTGTTCGTGTAGTCCCATATACATCTTTCGGTGTACAGTGCTTGTAACTTTACCAAGACTTGGCCAAATTTCTTATCATTTTGATGATTCCAGAACCTTGCAATACACAGGAATACTTATATGCTAGTTGATAAACATTTTCTGATCGATTCACACGGTTACTTTCACAATGCAATCGCATGACCAGAACTCAACTTCCTCTTTAAGAATCATTTGTACAATATGTATTTGATTTGAGAGAAAATAATTAGAAAAAATCTTTAAAAAAAAAGTAGCTACGCCACTGCTCATTCCTCTTACAAAGGAGTAAGTCTTTTGTGGAAAAGGGAATGATCTTTGGACTCTCTTCAGGAGCAATGGTATTACCTTAATCCCTGTCGTGACCAAGAAGTACACAGCGCCATCTGAGTTGGTAAACGTGTTTGACTTGCAGAGGCAAAAGGAGTTTCTGTTTATCAAACAAAGATACGTGAAATCAAAGATAGTGAATATACCAATGTAATTTACAAATGAAGCAAATTCATTTATACGGCCGTGTATTGCAAACATATGACTTGTAATTGCAAAATATAACCCTTTAGTTTTGTAAATTTCTAAGAAATTGTTTTTGATGACATTTTCAACCGCATGACAGGTGAGTATTAAAGGGGCACGTTCCCGCCAGTGTAGTTATCGCTGCTCTAGTCATCGCCATCTTGGTTCCGAAGATCGACTTCTAATTTGCATACAGCTGTCAATCAAAGTAGGTGCGTCCTGGCCTGCCTTCGCCAAGACAGCTGATCGCTGCCGATCGCGACGTCACGAATGTGGGCGGAAACAGCAGCCGAATCTTAGAGCCGAACCGCGATTGGTATTACTTCGGCACATGTATGCGATAATCGGCATTGTGCGGGCATTCGGAACATGCCATCTGCGTAAGAACCGTATTCTGTTGGTGTCAATAGGCAGCTAGCACCGTCCGCCAGCGGGTACGTATTTTGAACGACCTCTGGAATACGGGGAACATGCCCCTTTAAAGTTGAGAATTTCCTAAAATATCTAGAAGATAAATGTCACTTTGAATAAGTTAGTACGTATGTCAGAAGCAAGCTGTAACCCGCAAAGGCGATACATGCAGGAGGCCCGTGTGTTAATACGAAATCAAAATGACATTTTGAAGAAATCGTCGAAAACTGTAATAAATGGCACAAGTATAGATGGCAGTAGACCATTAAATATTTTCGGAGACCATTGGACGTTTCACAAAGCCATTGAGCTGCAGTTTTTAAATGGTTTGGTGACTGATTTTGTTTCACTCAAATGTATTGTAATTCAATGAAGAGATTAATCAAATATTTGTCCGTTGGGGCAGGAGATCGATTATGGGGGGGGGGGGGGGGGCTAATAATTTATTCTGCACAAATTCTTTAAAAGGGGTTTCATACAAAGGGCAAAATAAAGATTAACAAAAAATAACATGCACCTCCCCGATTAATGCGTTATCATTTGTTATTCCTCCTTAATTATTAAGCATCGTGTAAATAACACGCAAAGCAAGCAAAGAAAATAAGAATGAATCATGAGACAGTTTTTTTAAATGTAATTCACGGGTCGTATTAATTAACTGATTATGGTGATAGTGTTCATGATTTACTCTTCTTTTTTTGTATTCATTAAATTATTTATCAAAACTCCATTTCTTTTTAGTACACAACATAGAAGCAAGGTAATTTCCATAGTCGTGGTTTATACAAACTGAAACATATTTATACAAATCTTTCTTATCTTGTGATGAACGAACATAAATACAATATACTTTGTTGATCATAATTTCACAATGCATTTGACTACAATTTAGCACAATTACATAAAAGGAAAATATTACCGCACTACGCAGTTATTTTATCCCCACAACAAGAACAAGCATTGGTTTTTTCAGAATAAGATCGAGTACTTTTTACCATTTTGAGTTTCATAATTCTCAACATATTATTATACAGATTTTAAATTTTTCCTTTATTCTCTACCCCAATCTCTTTCCTTTCCTTCCCTTTCCCCTTCTCTTACTCATCGGAATTTACCCCGTCCCCCTCCCCCCACTTTTCTACTTTTGTGGATAGGGAATACATTTTGAAAAAAGTTCTTACCTCTATCGAAATGAATTTAAGTTCTTGCCTTCGTTCCACCTATACCTCGCTCTCCCTAAAACTTTCCAGTTCTCTGTCACAAAGAGAACTCCATCGTTTCACACCAGTGTTTTTAAAATCAGGGTGTCAATGATAACATTTGTATAACGAAATCGACTAGTACACTCTGACAAGTTGTAGGTTCTCCGAATCCCACTCAAAATGTTCTATTGGCAATTTCGAAATGTTATCGGCAAATGTGTACCTTTGAGGTCCCATAATAACTCTAAATTTATCGGCATTATGTCCTAAAATTTTGTAAAGGGTGGGGGTCCCTACACAGCGTCTTGTCCGTCGGTTTTTATTTCAAATGTGAGAACATTAAAAACATCTTCACATTTCAAATATTAAACTTCGCGCAAGAGTTTGCCCTAAAAAAACATTGAAAATGACAAGAGAGCACTTGTATTTAAAAAATGTTTTATTGTAATCTTGAGTTATTCATTTTATTTTATTATTTATTTATTTATTTGATTGTTTGTTTTGAACCTACGCCGTCACAGGTCTAATAAGACAATTGCCAAACAAATTAGAAAGGAGAATTCACAATGCAGCAGCGTGTGAGCCTGGCATGCTTGTCTGAATTGGAGGGAAGAGGGGGGGGGGGGGGGGGCGAAATTTACTTTAATTTGTCCAAGCAAGAATTAATAGTAATGATAATATTCCGCTTTTATATAGCGCTTAATACAAATGTCTCTAAGCGCTTTACAGATATACTATCACCCCGGTCATTGGATTCAATACTTGCCCGCACACAATCGCCACTCCCTGGGGAGCATTCCAGCCAGGCGTATACGTGACGCTCAAAAAATGTTTGACCAACAATGACGGTCGCATTGGAGAGTAGCAAGTGCAGGTTATATCTTGCCAAAGGATAGTAGTGCCGTGTCGGGATTCGAACCCTCGACCTCCGCATCTCCAGTCAAGCGCCTAAACCACTCGGCCACGACAGAATTGAGGTAAAGGTAGAGGTTCATACATGAGGGAGGGAGAGAGAGGTGGTAGAGAGGAGAAAAAAGCATAGTGTACAAGAGGAAGACTTTGATGCGAGAGATCAGAATGGAAGAAAAAGAGATGGAGGTACAGGAAAAGTAGGCTGAGATGAGAGCGGCAACATAATTTTATTATGCGTGATACAGCATTATGTTCCTAACAATGTACTTAGATATTTCACCAAGTTGAGTTCTAATGTAGGCTACATATCCCACATTGAATAACGTAATTGGTAGACGCATAACTGGAGTACGGCAAAAGTGACTGATACAAACAAGTATGACTGTAATCAAACAAGTACCAGTGATATTAGTGAGAATTCCCAGTACCTAAGGAAAAATTCATACTCATATTTAACTCTGTGACTACTCAATTCTCTCATTCCCTTATGTAATAATACAGTGACCACCTGCTTCCTCAACACGTTTTATAAGAGGGATTGGTGACAATCAAGTGCGTGGGCGAACGGTTCCGTTAAGGAAAAGGATCAGACGTGCCAAGGTTAAACATAATATTTTTCTGTTGTGAATGTTGTTGGGGATTCCCACGCTCTAAGGCAAAACGAATTGAGTAATATACTCGAAAACTGGTTATTATTCGGGTTATTGCATGCTGACAGAATCATTTTCATACGCCTCCTACTGAAAGCACTGTCGCCATTAGAGCTACTTCGTAACGTAAGTGCTAAAGAAAAAACGTAAAGTAATTTCAAAAAATATTGAACCGGGTTGGACCTAATAATCATGGAATGCATTACGTTTCACATTTTTAGTGCAATACTAGCCAGCTAAGTATTTACACAAATATTTGACACTTTTGAGAGAGTTGGCAATTCAATTCACCGATTTGTCTTTTTTTTCACAGGTCGTGTGCTATAACGTTGTCAATAATGGCTACTTCCTTGAAGCAGGCTGTTCATAAGAACCTCGAGTGTCCTGTCTGCCTGAGCTTCTTCAAGGACCCCAGGATCCTGAACTGTTCCCATACCTTCTGCAAGGGTTGTCTTGAGACTACTCTCCTGGAGTCTCGTCGGAACACAGACGTTCTGTTGTGTCCTATGTGCAGGGGGAAAACTTCGGTTCCTGGTGGAGACGTGGGTAGACTGCAATCAAACATAACAGTCAGATCACTTGTTGAAGATGTGGAGACCCAGGTCCAGGTCTGTTCCAACTGTAATCCAGAAGACAAATCATTGCAAAGTAAATGGAGCAAATGTAAAATACATCCCAACTACGATGAGGAATGTTTTTGTCTCAACTGTAACAAGTATGTCTGCTGCAAGTGTGCAATATCAGAGCATGTAAAGAATGCTCACACTATCCTGGAAGCAGGCGCATATGAAACTGAACAAAAGAATAACGTCGATGAACTTGCATCTAAAGCGGATGCAAAGATACGCGACGTTGACAATTATGTTTCAGCAGTTGTAGACCAGCGTAAAAAGGTGCATAACGTACAGAAGCAACGCAAGGATGAAATAGATAAGACTTTTGAGAAATTCGTTCAGATATTGAAGGAAAGAAAGACGGTGTTGAAAAATGAAGTTGAGCACGGCCAGCTAGGGAAGCTCAGTACTTCATTGGGAGACATGGAGGAGTCGAGTCGTAAGCAGATAGACCAGATTAAGAAGGCTCTGGATTTGGTTAAGAATGGTCTTAATTTTCCTCTCCAGACAGAGGCTCTGACCTCATATAAAGCGAAGTGTCAACAGCTGGAAGAGCTTCTAAGCCGGATTGGTCCAGATGAGGAGCTGCCCAGAAGAACTGCTGAGAAAGGTGAAAGAATTACCTTCACGAGCCAGGGATCGGATGAACTCCGGTTGGGTCAGCTACAGTACACGCCGACAATTACCGCAGCACGATTCTACCAATCACAACCGCCGGTATCGTCTAAACCAGGGGTGGCCAATCCGCGGCCGGCCCGACCCGAAAGGTCTTTAAACCCGCGGTCGACCCGGGAACTTGATCTATTTCGGCGAGGCCCGGCCCGCGATCTCTTTCGGTGAGGTCCGGCCCGCGGACCATTGAAAAAATAGTTATAAAACTAGCTCATAATCATAAATGAAATGCGGCCCGCATAGCAGCGATGATATACGGTAAAACATTTCCACCCAGCTATCTCTATTTGCATAATTTGTTTTCATCATTCGCAACAATATTGACTCGTTACGTGGTTGATGCAACCTCCTCAAATTCTCTCTTATTACATTACATTACATTAACGACATTAACATCCCTCGCCGTGAAAATTTCAGTTTCTACTTTCCGCACGAAGTAACGTTTGTAAATATACAAATGTTGTGAAACGAGAAATATGTTTGAAATGCCTTACAACCCTTTTTCCCGCCATCGAATTTCCTCATGAATCTTTATCGTAAACTGGATAGTCCCCTTCCCTTTACACCGCGTTCAATGGAATGTACAATGTACAACTAATAAAGTTGGGATATTCTTTCTGCTGTGTCCTAGCTGGATTTTATTTGAAATAACAACCAAATGGCATGGACTTCAAAACCCGCGAAGAAAAGTAAAATGTCTGAAGAAGGCACAAACTTCAAATCAAATTGGTCTCTGAATTATTTCTTCATAGAAGAAAAAGGTAAACCACTTTGCTTCATTTGTCACCAAAGGTGTGTAGTGACCAAATGTCACGATTTTTAACTTTTGCATGTATAATAACGTTTTATGCATTGATTTGTACATTATGTCCTGCTTTTTTATGGCCAAGATGGCGGCTAGGGAGAATTAATTTCCCTTGCGTAGTCCGCTGTCTGGCTTTTCAGACATGTCCCAACCGGTTCTGTCTGGTTCGTTAATATATTCTATTGTTATGTAGATTTGTCATTGTTATGTACAGCGCGTATACGTTCATATTAATTATGTGCGCTTGTTAAAACCAATCGCGCTACACCAGCGATTGGGGCTTTTTCTGAAATTTCCACGTGGAAATCAGAGGGAATATTTTTATCGGCACACACAGGTCGATACTGTGTTTTTGTTTACTGTGCCGGTCGAATTTTCGTCCAACATGGACTCGACGACTTCGTCCCCGGACCTCTTCCGGGTGACTCATTTGTGGAGAGACTTGACTCGCTTTTGCTAGCATATTCTAGGATTTGTCTTTTCCACCGACACTTATCGTTGTAGTGACACGAGGAACGCCATCGTCACCACATCGCCATCATCTGCTTCGTTTTGTTGACACGATGAACGCCATCGTCATCACCTCATCTTTCTCGTTCTCTGTTGTGTTGTGTTGACACGATGAACGCCATCGTCATCACCTCACCTCATCATCATCGACTCATTATCTTTTCTACTGCTATCATCCATTGTGTTGTGCTGACACGATGAACGACATCGTCACCACCTCACCGTCATCCGTTGTGCTATGCTGGCTCGCTGATTATCGTCACGTCATGACCACATCATTGACATTACCTTCATGACCATCATCGCATCCATCGATTGATCGTCTCATCACTTTCATCAACAAGACCATCGTCATATCGTCTTCACCATCGTCTCTGTCATCATCGTCGTCTTCATCTTTGTATCCGTCATCGCCGCTGTCTTCGTCATCATCATCGCTTTGTCGCCATCATCAGCATCGCCATCGCCTGACCTCGGTAATGCTGATTTGTTTTGATCGTTTATTTTCATTGAACGCTTTACTGAACTAATTGACGATCCTTCTCATATTTGATTTTTGATGATTGACATTTGTTGTTTTTGATGCTTGATTATATTTTGTTGTATTCAATTTCGAACGTAACGGAGATTATACCTCCGGGGTATTCCCTCGAGACGATTCCGTTTTCTATAATCATTGTTATTTGTATGTATATCATTTGCCGTCTGAGGGCGTTCTTCCCTCCGGAAACATATCATTATTATGTGTACACGACCGATTATACGACCCTTGATGATATGTGTTGGTTATCTTTAATAAACCGTTGATATTAATTATATATCCCTAATGTTTAATAGTGTAGTTTATTCCTCGTGAGATCGTGAAGTTAAAAAAGTACGACCCCCATCAGGGGAGTTCTACAGGTGTGAATGTAATAATAATATAATAATATCTATTTTTTATATAGCGCTTACTACAAATGTCTCTAAGCGCTTTACAAATATACTATTACCCCGGTCAAAGGATTCAGTGCCTGCCTGCACACAACGTGTGCACAATCTCCACCCCCTGGGGAGCATTCCAGCCAGGCGTTACATGACGCTCAAAAACTATTTGACCAACAATGATGGTCGCATCCTACCGGGTACCCATTTAACACCTAGGTGGAGAGTAGCAAGTGCAGGTTAATATTTTGCCAAAGGATATTAGTGCCGTGTCGGGATTCGAAGGTCAACAACGTAGACATACATTATGACACGCTGCATCGAGCAAATTATGGAGAGTTACAGGGTGTAGCTATAAAACAAAGACTTGACAAATTAGTGACCGGACTGAAACGTCAGCAAGAATCATATGTGAAACCAACCATTCTCAAAGAAAAAGCTGTGCTCTCTAGTTTCTTCGTCTCCCGAAAAATAACAGAAAAGTGCAAGCCGTTTTCAGATGGGGAATTTGTGAAAGAGTGCATGTTGGCATGCGCTGATGAAAAGTCTTGTTTTTGCAAAATTGCAGGTGTGTAAACGTATTGCATGAGTGTGTGTGTGTGTGTGTGTGAGAGGGGGGGGGGGACTACCTGCGAGCCTCCAAGTTATGCCAATCGTTAGCTGTGGCCCACGATCTTTAAAAGGTTGGCCACCCCTGGACTATAACCATTTATTTTTACACGATTCCTCTTTGGCCAATTAGCGAAATTTGAATCGTGTAAACGTGTAATCGTGTAAAATTACAAGATTCCTCAATATTATTCAGGTCGAATCGTGTAATCGTGTTATCTGCAAGCCGAAAAACTTCGCAACACGATTACGCGTTTTCTTTAATTAACACGATTCGATTGCTCTCTTGAAATGTGTTACAATTTATTTTCAGTGATGATGGTGAGCAGGTTAGGACGTCTAGTTCAGTAGAAGCAGGAATAGCCAAGAGATGAGAGGGGAGAGTGGATTGAAAGAAGACAACGGGGACGAGGGGAGAGCGAAAACTACGCTTTCTGTCTTTCTTATATATTTTTAATTGCGGTATTTGTCTCTAGTTTTATTTTAGACTGTTTGAAAATTAAAAAATCAGTCCACTTCCCGAAAAGCACTCTTGGATTTAATCCTCGGTGAGAAAAAAGAAAAAAGGGTTGAATTACAAAAGAAGGGTTTTTTTATTTTTAATCCTAAGTTGTAAATAAGTAAATATTATTACAAAATTTAAAGGTAGGCTAGTATCACTAATTATGTTGCGATACTTTTACATTACAAGGCAGTACAATTAATGTACACCAGGACCCTGTCTTACAAAGAGTTGATATCAATCGCAACTTATGTATCAATCAAGCAATCAATAAACTTATATGTACATGTGAGATAGGAGACTGCAAACTTGCGATTGATTGAAGGACTTGCGATTGATTTGGACGGTCCCAGCTCATTCGTTACTATAAAGATCGTTATACTATGTTTTTGATTTCGTCATTATCCATGAAAGGGCGAGGATCGTCATCTTTTTTCCCCACGAGAGTTCCGGACTTTGACTGATACGTTTTACGTCATTATCAGTTTGGGAAGAGGTCATAAACAATTAGACTTTGATTATTAATTGCTTTGCCTCACTATTAATAAAGGCAAAAAATAGAACTAGATACACACTGAGATTCTAACCCACCACTCCAACGTTGTATAACGCTGTCTTTACCAATTGAGCTATAAAGATGCATTTATAAATAATGAGGCAAATCAATTTATAATCAAAGTATAATTGTTTGTGTCCTCTTTGCAAGCTTTCGTAGCTTGTCGTTTATGGAAATGAGTTCAAACTGGAATCTGGCTCGCTTGAGTACGAAAAAATAAGACGCGGTCCGGACCTCTCGTGGGAAAAAAAATGGCGCCTGCCAGTGCCTTAACACGTAGCAGTCCACTATGTCGACGTGCCAATCTACTAAAAGTCCCTAATACCACATCATCCCGGACAGGGGCTTTTAGTTGGGCAGGGAGGTTGAATTATAATGTGAGACAATCAATGTGACACAGACAAAATAGAGTATGGAAAAGCTTTTGAAATCACTATAATACATAAATTGTTATGCCTAAATGTTTGATGTTTGATGTTTGTGGAAATAATGCAATGTCTAGTTTTGATAAGTTAATCGTAATAAATATGTGATATGGAGTTCAAACTGCGGGAGGTAACGTTACCCCGATTCGCACATATAATGCATGTCTAAAAAGAAAAGATAGATAGGTGATCACCGACATCGGTAACCAAAATATCTGCATTCAAATTATTTGTAGGTCTATTTGAAAAAATATTTTCAATGAGAGTGGCCGATGTCCTTGAAATCGTGTTGGTTTTAGGATAAAGGGCGTGAACGAGTAAGTCATTAGTAAGTCTATAAATTTGTTGGTATTTGTTGAAACTGTAGCACATAATAAATCAATATTGTAATCTCCAATCAACAGACATTCTTTGTTTTCATTTTTTATTTGTAGCAGTGGTCCCTCTAAAGTATCCCCAAAATCAG
Organism: Strongylocentrotus droebachiensis; assembly: GCA_035222895.1. Taxonomy (NCBI): domain Eukaryota; kingdom Metazoa; phylum Echinodermata; class Echinoidea; order Camarodonta; family Strongylocentrotidae; genus Strongylocentrotus; species Strongylocentrotus droebachiensis. The sequence continues at coordinate 46,761 of JAVYIG010010522.1, read as the reverse complement.
AGACAACGTGATTGAGCGGTCTGTACCCAATAGCGAGGATAATTTGTTTATATTTACTATAAATTTCGAAAAATAACATTTCAACAGTTTCATTAAAAACATCCAAATCAGTTATTTTTTAAATTTTAATTGTATTTTTTGATATAGAAACCTACACCACCGGCACGTACATTGCCTTCCTTGACCAAGAAAGGCGTAACCATCTCAATTCAAAGATTCTTTACCACTAAGCCATGTTTCTGATAATGCGATAATAGAAAATGGGAAATAGATGAGAGGGTACATATATTATTCGAAGTTCTCTTAAGACTTCTGCAATTGAGATGAAGTATATACAGAGAATTGCTTAAGTTACGAATGTTATTAACAACAACCGTTGTCAAAATCTTGGCGAAGTACATAATGTGTGTCATTAACGAAATCATTCTGTATTTCTGAAAGGTAATCGTACACTCAGGTTTCCTTTCACGCGAGGTCACGTTATGCCCCGCCCAGTTATACCATTCTAGTTCGACTAGTCACTAGTTATACTAGTTACGTCCACACACAACACATTCCGTGATTAGGCGTGATTCTTTATTGAGTTCTAGTTCGAAACGATGCCTAAACCCGCGTTTCGTTATACGACGTTTCGTTATACGACGTATTGTTAGTAAGCGTCCACACACACACAATTTCATCATATAACTAATCACCCCTAATCACGGAATAATTAGGACTACCCCAGTCAAACGAACGAGGCTTACACCAGTATATCGTTTTACGAGACCGCGTGTTGGTTTATATGCATTTCATTGTGGAAAAAGCATTTTTTAAATTTTATTATTGACCATATTTCCGTCATACATTTTCATCTCTGAATGATATTTGATATGCATAAACTTGACGTCGTGGGTAAACTTTTGTTCACACCCATGTCCGTGCGCGCGTCATGGCCTACGTGTACGCGTGCGTCAAACTTTAAAATTGGTTTTAATGCTTATTGCACCAATTTATTTTACGTTTCAAAACTTTTAACAATTTCCAAAAACTTGTTATTACCTTTAAGTAATTACAACAAAAAGAATATCGAATGTCATTTCTTCCACAATAATCATTATTGATTGTGTTACCTTGTTAAAGAATTTGAATATAGTAAAGATAGCGAGATTATATAGCCACCGTAAAAGGGATGTTTATGGACAAAAACACTAGAAGTCAGTTTCTGTTTACAGGTTTAACACTCGCATTTTATGCTATATCATGTTCTTTCTTCCGTTACTTCATCTTTCCCCGTGCTCTCACTTGTTGTGTGGTTGTGTGTGTGTGTTTGTGCGAGGAAATTCGTGTCTCCGTGCCCCCCCCCCCCCGTAGCTTGTAACACTGGGTTATTGTAGCCTCGTTTTAATAATTCATTCAATGTTTTTGTTTAATAGATTATTTATATCATTTTGTCGCTCCAATTTTGGAATTCTGAGGGGGTTCTGAACAGCGTGTGGTATATATGTGGAAGTGTGGTAGGGTGGTGGTGGTGGTGTGTGTGTGTGTGTGTGTCGTGTCTCGCATGATGGGGGTGGGGTAGAAGTGCGTGGATGAGGGTGTTGAGAGTATGTTTAACGGGTATGTTTACATTTATATTCTTGACCATTATATATGAAAATATACGGTTCATGTTATTATTGAAATTCATGTTTAATCCAAAATATCAATGTACAATGTATTCAGTCTTGTTAAAATGATTCGTACAGTATGTGTTTGATTTGAGAGAAAATAATTAAAAACATCTTTTTTTTTTAAAAAGTAGCTTCGCCACTGTTCATTAATCTCACCAAGGATTAAGTCTTTTGGGAAAAGGGAGCGATCTTTGGACTCTCTTCAGGAGCAATGGAAACCTTAATCCCTGTCGTGACCTAGAAGTACACAGCGCCATCTAAGTTGGTAAACGTGTTTAATTTGCAGAGGCAAAAGGAGTTTCTTTTTTTCAAAACACAGATGAGAGAAGTCAAAGATAGTGAATATACCCATAGAAATATGAATGAAGCATATTCATTTACACGGTAGTGTATTGCAAATTATAATTGTAATCGCAAAATATGACGCAACAGTTTTGTAAATTTCTAAGAAATATATTTCTGATGACATTTTCAACCGCATGACAGGTGAGTATTAGTTGAGAATTTCGTAAAATATCTAGAAGATAAATGTTTTTTTTTGTAATAAGACTTACAGAGGCAAAAGGAGTTTCTTATTATCAAAACACAGATGAGAGAAGTCAAAGATAGCGAATATACCCATATAAATACGAATGAAGCAAATTCATTTACACGGCCGTGCAGGCGCGTACGCACGATTTTTTCGAAGGGGGGGGGGGGGGGGGGGTTGTATAATTTGAAGCCATGACTTGTAATCGCAAACTATAACGCAATAGTTTTGTAAATGTCTAAGAAATACTTCTGATGACATTTTCAAGCGCATGGCAGGTGAGTATTAAAGTTGATAATTTCGTTAAATATCAAGAAGATAAATGTTTCTTTCAATAAGATAGTGCGTATGTCAGAAGATCGCTACAAACTGCAAAGCCTATACATGCAGGAGGTCCGTGTGTTAATACAAAATCGAAATGACATTTTGAAGAAATCGTCAAAAACTGTAATAAATGGCACAAGTTTAGATGGCAGTAGACCATTATATATTTTCGGAGACCATTGGACGTTTCACAAAGCCATTGAGTTGCAGTTTTTGGTGACTCTTTTGTTCCACTCAAATTTATTGTAATTCAATGAATAGTTTAATCAAATATTTATCCGTTGGGGCAGGAGATCGATTAATAGGGGTGGTGGCAGGGGCGGATCCAGCCGGCGGCAGGGGAGGGAGCTCAATTCGTGAGAAAATATTTAGCGGCGAAACAGCCGGCCGATAATTCGTAAGCACTAATTTTTGTTTTGCCCTCGAAAATTTGTAAAATCGTACCCCCCCCCCCCCCCCCTTGAGCGCCAGGGGAGGGGGCCCATCTCCGAAAAAGGTAAAATTAACGCAAATTCCTTAAAAGGGGCTTCATACAAAGGGCAAAATGTAGCTTAACAACAAAAATTATCATGCACCTCCCCGATCAATGCGTTATCATTTGTTATTCCTCCTCAATATTAAGCATCATGTTAATAAAACGCAAAGCAAGGAAAGAGAATACGAAAGAATAATGAGACACTTTTTTTAATGTAATTCATGGGTCTTTTAAATTTACTGATTATGCTGATGAGGTTCATGATACTCTGATATTTTTGTATTCATTAAATTTATTTCTCAAAACTCCATTTATTTTTCGTACACAACATAGAAGCAAGGTATTTTCCATAGTACTGGTTTATGCAAACTGAAACATATTTATACAAAGCGCTTTTATCATTTGAATAACGAAAACATATATTTCACAATGCAGTTGACTACAATTTAGCACAATATGACCGCACTACGCAATTATTTTATCCCCAGAACTAGAACAAGCATTGATTTTTTTCAGAATAAAATCAAGTACTTTTTACCATTTTGAGTTTCATAATTCTCAACATATTATTATACACATTTTAAGCTTTTCGTTTATTATCTACCCTTAACTCTTTCCTTCCCTTCCCTTTTCTCTTACTCCTCGGAATTTACCTCGTCCCCCTCCCCCTATTTCTTCTAGAACTCCTCCTCCCTTCTACTTTTGTGGATAGGGAATGCATTTTGAAAAAAAGGATTCTTTACTCTATCGAAATGACTTAAGTTGTTGCCTTCGTTCCACCTCTACCTCGCTCTCCCTAAAACTTTCCAGTTCTCTGTCTCAAAGAGAAGTCCATCGTTTCACTCCAGTGTTTTTAAAATCAGGGAGTCAATGATAAGAGTTATGTTACGACGTCGACTAGTACATCCCGACAAGCTGTCAGTTCTTCGAATCCCACTCAAATGTTCTATTGCAATTTCTAAAGGTTATCGGCAAATGTGTAACTTTGAGGTCCCGTAATAACTCTAAAGTTATCGGCATTATGTCCTATTTTGTAAAGGATGGGGGTCCCTACACAGCGTCTTGTCCATCTGTTTTTATTTCAAATGTGAGAACATTAAAAACATCTTCACATCTCAAATATCAAACTTCGCGCAAGAGTTTGCCCTAAGAAACATTAGAAATGACAAGAGAGCACTTGTATTTAATAACTGTCCTATTGTAATCTTGAGTTATTCATTTTATTTTATTATATTTTTATTAACTTGTTTTGATCCTGCGCCGTCACAGGTTTAACAAGAAAATTGCCAAACAAATTGGAAAGGAGATTTTACAATACAGCGGCGTGTGAGCCTGGCATGCATGTTTGAATTGGAGGGGGGGGGGGGGGGGGCAAAATTTACTTTAATTAGTCCAAGCAAGAATTGAACAGAATTGAGGTAAAGGTTCAAACGTGAGAGAGGGAGGGAGAGATGGTAGAGAGGAGAAACAAACAAAGTGTACAAGAGGAAGACTAGGAATCAGAATGGAACAAAAAGAGATGGAGGAACAGCCAAAGAAAGGTGAGATGAGAGAGGCAACATAATTTTATTATGCGTGATACAGCATTATGTTCCTAACAATGTACTTAAATATTTCACCAAGTTGAGTTTCAATGTAGACTACATATCCCACATGGTGTAGACGCATAACTCGAGTATGGCATAAGTGACCGATACAAACAATTACTACTGTAACCGAACAATACCAGTATGAGATAACTACCAATGTATCCAGTAAATATAAGTGGGAATTCCCACCACCTATAGGAATAATTCATACTTATTTAACCATTTGACTACTGAATTCTCTCATTCTCATAGGTAATAATACAGGGACCACCTGGTTGCTGTACACAATGGGTTCGTTATAAGGCCAACAAAAAAAAATTGTTTGGTTGTCCTCGATTGCTTTTCTGGAGTAGGGGCGGGCGGGCGGATTTTTTTTTTTTTTTTTTTTTTTTTTTTTTTAATTCATTTTTTGTGTGTATTTTTTTGATTTTTTTTTTTTTTTTTCCCCATTTTTTTTTTTTAAATAATTTTTTTTCCATAAAAAAATAAATAATTGGGATTTTCAAGCACTTAAACAAACAAAGTCTATAAAAAACTTTAATATGGTAAAAGACTAGTTTAATGTACAATGAATATCAAGACCAACACAGAAAGTATTTTGGGCTTTGAAATACAGCACCTTTTAAATCTCCATTGTACTACTTATAGCTACTTGCGCCCTCTATGTAGCAAACAATGCCTAATCGGTGACCATTCGTCCCCATGATCCTCTTTATCTTATATTAACTGAGAGCTGATTTGATGAGATAACCACCTGTCCAGTGACCTTGCAGGGTGATCTAATCCCTCCTGTAAACTAGTACAGATGGGCTTTAAAATGAGTTTAAGAATGCTCAGAACCTGATTTGAATGAACAGGATTTTTACATAGAAAAATAAAAATGGCAAGTTTAATAAATACCTAATTGCGTACTGAAAAGATCAAACTGGCAACGGGACGCATTTTGATCCTTGCAAATGCATAAAATGGTATGTTTGGCATTTAAGATTGCTCCCCCCCAAAAAAATTAAATAAAACAATTAAAAAAAAATGAATTAAAAAAAAAAAAAATTGAATTAAAAAAAAAAAAATATTAAAAAAAAAAAAAAAAATACGAGCGGCCCGAAAATGACGAGCGGGCGGTCGAGGACAACCAAACAACTTTTTTTTTTGGGCCTAATGAGAGGGATTGGTGACAATTAAGTGCGTGGGTGACAATTAAGTGCGTGGGTGAGCCGTTCTGTTAGAGAAAAGGATCAGACGTGCGAATAATATGTTTCTGTTGTGAATGTTGGTGGGGATTCCCACGCTCTAAGGCTGATACTCGTTGAACTGGTTATTCTTTGGGTTAGTGCATGCTGAAGAATCATTTTCATACGCATCCTACTGAAAGCACAGTCGCCATTAGAGCTACTTCGTAACGTAAGTGCTAACGAAGAAGCGTAAAGTAATTTCAAAATATTGAACCGGGTAGGCCCTAATATAATCATGTTATGCATTATGTTTCACATTTTTAGTGTAATACTAGCCAGTTATTAGTATTCACACAAATATTTGACACTTTTGAGAGAGTTGGCAATTCAATTCACCGATGTGTCTTTTTTTTCACAGGTCGTGTGCTTAAGTTGTCAATAATGGCTACTTCCTTGAAGCAGGCTGTTCATAAGAACCTCGAGTGTCCTGTCTGCCTGAGCTTTTTCAAGGAACCCAAGAACCTGGCCTGTTCCCATACCTTCTGCAAGGGTTGTCTTGAGACTCTGCTGGAGTCTCATGGGAACAAGGACGTTCTGTTGTGTCCTACGTGCAGGGGGGAGACTTCGGTTCCTGATGGAGACGTGGGTAGATTGCAAACAAACATAACAGTCAGATCACTTGTTGAAGATGTGGAGACCCAGGTCAATGTCTGTTCCAAATGTAATCCAGGAGACAAATCATTTCAAAGTAAATGGAGCAAATGTGAAATACATCCGAACTACGAAGAGGAATATTTTTGTCTCAACTGTAACAAGTATGTCTGCTGCAAGTGTGCAATATCAGAGCATATAAATGGTGCCCACACTATCCTGGAAGCAGGCGCATATGAAACTGAACAAAAGAATAACGTCGATGAACTTGCATCTAAAGCGGATGCAAAGATACGAGACGTTGACAAGTATGTTTCTTCAGTTGTAGACCAGCGTCAAAAGGTGCATAACGTACAAGAACAACGGAAGGATGAAATAGATGAGACTTTTGAGGAATTCGTTCAGATATTGAAGGGAAGAAAGACGGTGTTGAAAAATGAAGTTGAGCACGGCCAGCTAGGGAAGCTCATTACTTCTTTGGGAGACATGGAGGAGTCAAGTCGCAAGCAGATAGACCAGATTAAGAAGGCTCTGGATTTGGTTAAGAATGGTCTTAATTTTCCTCTCCAGACAGAGGCTCTGACCTCACATAAAGCGGAGTGTCAACATCTGGAAGAGCTTCTAAGCCGGATTGGTCCAGATGTGGAGCTGCCCAGAAGAACTGCGGAGAAGGGTGAAAGAATTAGCTTTACGAGCCAGGGATCGGATGAACTCAAGTTGGGCCAGCTACAGTACAAGCCGACAATTTCCTCAACACGATTACACGATTCAAAATTTACACAATTCGATTGGTCGCTAGAATCGTATAAACCAGGGGTGGCCAATCCGCGGCCGGCCCGACCCACAAGCTCTTTAAACCCGAAGCCGACCCGGCCCGCGAGCTCTTTAAACACCCGGCCGGACCACCCCTCGGTCTCTCTCGAAGAGTTGTTTCCCGCGAGCTTTGTAAACCCGCGGCCGGCCCGGCCCCCGAGAACTTTAAAGGAGCAGCAGCAGTTATATTTCTCTCGGTGAGGCCTGACCCGCGAGCTCTTTAAACCCGCGAGCTCTTTAAACCCGCGGGCGGCCCGGTCCGCGATCTCTTTCGGTGGAACTCGCGTAGCATTGAAAACATAATTATAAAAATAGCTCATAATCATATATAAAATGCGGCCCGCATAGCAGCGGTGATATACAGTAAAACATTTACACCCAGCTATCTCTGTTTCCATAATTTGTTTTCATCACTCACAGCCAGTGGCGTACGCTAGATATTTTTCGAGGAGGGGGTTTTATAATTTGAAAATCGCGCCGAAAATTGCGCAACGACTCAGCTAGCCGCTAAATAAGTAAGGGCACATTTTTTTTTTTTTTTTTTTTTTTTTTGGGGGGGGGGGGCGTACAGTTTTTGAGGAAAAATTCGCAACGACTCGGTCAGCCGGTAAATAAGCGAGGGGGGGGGGGGGGAGAGAGCACATTTTTATTTTATTTTTATTTTTATTTTTATTTTTTTTTTTGGGGGGGGGTCCTGGAAACTGGAGAATTATGCCTACCGATATTTCGTTCAGTAGGGGCGGGGGTCAGTTTTTTTAAGGGGAGGGGATGGGGGTAACCTACCGACACCCCATCCCCCTGCGTACGCGCCTGTTCACAACATTAGCGAGCTTTAGATTTTGGCACCGAACGACCTCGACTACGAGTGACGTCATTGTTATGCTCGTCGTTTAATCCACGTTGGGTCTCCTCTTGCTAGCGCTTTAGATGTCACACGACGCGGTGCCAATGTTTAAATGCATGCGCAGTGATGCGCAGTGATACGCAGTGATATGCGCGCGACAAGTTCTCTTTGTTACGTCATAGTGAGTCTGCACAGCTGTTCGAACCTCAGCTGTGTAGAAAACTCCTTAATTTCGTCGAAAAAGTGAAATTAAATAGGTTGAAGTAACGTGATTGATCAAATTCATAAGTATTTGTTGTTTTCATTGCAGTCACATACATCTTCTCGAATTATATTCTCATCAGATACTGTAGTCTGATGGCTGGCTTCGGCATTTTTGTCCAGCTCGTAGTCGTTGTGATCACTTCGAGATAAGCCTAAAATTTGCCCGACTCCCGTTGTGTCAATTCACAGACGACGAGTAGAAGCAGGTGGCGCATGCGCAGTTAATCAAAATGACGTCACTCGTAGCAGAGGGCGTTCGGTGTCGAAAATCTAAAGCTCGCTAATATTAACTCGGTACGTGGTTGATGCAAACTCCTCAAATTCCCTCTCATTACATTAACGACATTAACATCCCTCGCCGTATTAGGGTTCAGTTTACTTTCCGCACACTGTAACGTTTGTAAATAATTAAAGAGGCATGTTCCCCGTATTCCAGAGGGCGTTTAAAATACGTACCCGCTGGCGGACGGTGCTAGCTGCCTATTGACACCAACAGAATACGGCTCTTACGCAGATGGCATGTTCCGAATGCCCGCACAATGCCGATTATCGCATACATGTGCCGAAGAATACCAATCGCAGTTCGGCTCTAAGATTCGGCTGCTGTTTCCGCCCACTTTCGTGACGTCACGATCGGCAGCGATCAGCTGGCTTGGCGAAGGCAGGCCAGGCCGCGTGTACTTTGATTGACAGCTGTATGCAAATTAGAAGTCGATCTTCGGAACCAAGATGGCGATCACCAGAGCAGCGATAACTACACTGGCGGGAACGTGCCCCTTTAAGTAATATTGACTGCCTTCTGGGCAATACGACATAATATCGCCCGCACATTTGTAAATATGTAAAATAATTAAGTGTATACATTTCCCGGACATGAAATCATACAATCAGCAGGATTGTGTGTGATTTAAGCCGGTGTGCCTTCTTTTCAAGGGAGAAACGTTTGATACATTTCCCCTCTTATTTGGTTTGGTGGGGTTTCGGGGATCCACAGCAAATATGTGGTCACCTGTGGCTTTCTTAGTATTGCGTCTTGTCTCGCTAACAGAGACATATGTGTTTTTGTTTTGTAGTTTCGTTTGTGCTAGACATCGCTGTAATTGTCATAGGTGTTGCAGTATAAGTTGTTTCGGTGGACTAGCGCATAATGTAGTCAGTGTTATTTGTTTGCTGTTACAAAAGAAAAACTCCACAGGATTTGATTTTCATAGTACCGCGGTAAATTTGATATTCAATGGCTAATTTCAGTATCATTTCTTTGAACTGTCGAGGTTTGGGAAATCGCGAAAAAAGAAATGATGTTTTAGAATTTGTTAAGTTAAAAAAGTTCCAAATATGTTGCGTGCAAGATACACATTTTTTAGCTGAAGAAGAAGTTTCTATAAAACGATTTTGGGGAGATAATCGTTTTTTCAGCCATAAAGCGTCAAATGCCAGAGGTGTTGCTATTTTGTTTGGGGAAGGGGTGCAATTTAATGTAAATAAGATTGAGCGATCAAAAGAAGGGAATTTTGTTGCGTTAGACCTACAGATATAAAGCTATGACATAACATTAATATCCTTGTATGGTCCTAATCACGATAGTGTCAGTTTTTATGCAGATATTGAAAGACTTGCTTTGGATTTTGATAATCCATTGACAATTTTATGCGGAGATTGGAACTTGGTTCAAGATTTTGATAAAGATACATATAATTATATTCGTCTTAATAATCCTAATGCCAAGAAAAAAGTCGATCAAATGAAGAATGATTTAGATTTGATAGATTTGGTAGAAGGACAAGATACACAATATGAATTTACTGTAAATAATCAGTTATTTTTTGATACGTTGTTGACCATAATTAGAGGTGAAACAATTTCATACGCAGCCAGAAAGAAAAAAGATTGATAAATTTAGAATATGATTTAGAGAAAGAAATTATAGATTTGGAGAAAGCATTGATATAAAAAACGGACAAAAATAGAGCTTTAGTTATATTAAATGAAAAGAAAGTTCAATTAGAATCATTAAGAAAGAAAATATGGAAGGAATAAAGATGAGGTCTAAAATTAAATGGATGGAATATGGCGAGAAACCATCGAAATATTTCTTGAATGTAGAAAAAAGAAATGCTGTGAATAAACGTATATGCAAATTGGTCACTACTGAAAACAAGGAGATAACATCGCATGATGATATTACATCAGAAATTGTATTATTCTACTCTAAATTGTATGAAAATAATCCTGTTGTTGATGTAGACTTAAATACAATATTAAATAATCCAGATATAAGTAAATTAACCGCTTCAATGTCACAGAAGCTCGAAGGAGAACTCTCTATTGATGAAGTTCATCAAGCACTTATAAATATGAAAAATAATAAATCACCTGGTCTAGATGGATACACCGTCGAATTTTTCAAACAATTTTGGAAAGAATTACACATATTTTTAGTGAGATATTTGAATTCTGCATATTCATCCGAAATGTCCTATACACAGAAATTAGGAGTCATCTCTTTAATTCCCAAAGGAAAAAAAGATAGACATTATTTGAAAAATTGGAGACCCATATCTTTATTGAACGTGGTGTATACATTAGGTTCCGCTTGTATAGCAAACAGATTAAAGAACGTAGGCCTACTTCCTTTTCTTATACATGAAAATCAGAAAGGCTTTATGTCAGGGCGCTTCATTGGAGAGAATATCCGTTTGTTATATGATTTATTACTGTATACTGATATCAATGAAATTACTGGTTTATTGCTGCTTATAGATTTTGAAAAAGCATTTGATTCTATTTTTCATGATTTTATTAGAAAAGTATTGCACTTTTTTAAGTTTGGTCCGTCTATTGTAAAATGGGTTAATGTATTCTATGAAAATGCTCAATCCTGTGTATTAATCAATGGACACCTGTCTCCAAGATTTTCAATAGAGCGAGGTTGTCGTCAAGGAGATCCCATGTCAGCTCTTATCTTTCTATTATGCGCCGAAATACTAGGTCTTTTGTTTAGAAACTCCGATTCCATTGTTGGTTTGAGCTTACCTGGTAGACAACTTAAATTAATTCAATATGCAGATGATACTCTTCTAACATTGAATGGGTCAGTAATAGAATTAAACAGAGCATTGAACATTTTAGATAAATATAATGCAATGTCTGATTTAAAAGTTAATATACAGAAGACACATGCGATTTGGATTGGAGGATTTAAAAACAAGAAAGATGGTGTTCTTTTGAATAGAAATCTAAATTGGGTGTTTGATGATTATTTCATATATTTAGGTATAGACTTTTGTACGGATTTGCCCAAATTGATAATTCACAATTATAATGAAAAATTTAAAGAAATCAAAAGTCAAATGAAATCGTGGTTAAGGCGATACTTAACTGTTCTTGGAAGAATCACTGTCGTCAAGTCATTGTTGGTATCCAAATTAAACTACCTTTTTTTGTCCCTCCCTAATCCTGGTGAAAATCTTTTGAAAGATATAAATGCTCACTTTTATAGATTTATATGGGGGGAGAAACCTGATAAAATAAGTAGAAATCAAATGTCACAAAGTTACTCAGACGGAGGGGTTAAAATGATAGATATATACACACATTGCCAATCATTAACAATTTCCTGGATTAAGAGATTAGTAATTGGCTCAATAGATAGCAATATCCTCTGTCTTTTGCAATCTTTCTTGCCTGAACTGCAAGACTTAAAATTATATATGGGAAACAATTATTTTCGGGAACTGGCAGGTAAAACAAAGAACCTTTTTTGGAAAGATATGTTCATGGCTTACAGTACGCTCTTGTCCATGCATTGTGATAACATTTCTTGCCACCCCTTATGGAATAATGATTACATTAAAATAGGCAATAATAGCTCAATATATAATACAAAAGTGTCAAAAGGGAGTTCGTTTTGTCAATGATATTTAAGACAAAAATGGTGATTTTTTTCTCTCTGGAACACTTCCAAGAAAAGTATAATATTCAAATAAATTTTCTTTTTTATCGTGGATTATGCGATGCAATTAGACAAGGGTTTAACAATTGTACTATTTTTAACAAGGTGCCACAACCTCTTTTCCCAGATACAATGGCATTTGTTATGAAACGTATTAAAGGATGTTCACATATTTATGCAATTTTATTAAAGAGAAGAAAAGGACTATGTAAAAGTTTTCTTAAATGGAAATGCATTTTCGACCTGAATGATAAGAGTTGGGAAACATATTGTTCTATTGGATTTAATTGTACCCTTGATGTGGGCTTACGATGGTTTCAGTTCAAAGTCATGCAACGCATATTATATACGAACGATCTACTGTTTAAAATGAATTTAGTCCCAAGAAAAGAATGTAAATTTTGTAATGAACGGATTGAAACAGTTATACATCTGCTATGTGATTGTACGCATGTTAAAAATGTTTGGGGTAGGTTAGAACACTGGATTAATCCTAGAACCGGAAATAAATTAACATTTTCATTACAAGATAAATTATTTGGTTTAAAAGGTTCAAATAATTATGCATTAAATTGTATACTGATTGTGGTGCGACAGATGGTGTATACCCAACTAACAATTGGACGTTTTCTGAACGTTCTAAAAACGTTCCAAGTTGGTTTTTTGGACGTTTTGTGAAAACGTTTTTTGGACGTCAAAATGTGGTAGGTTTTCGACGTATTTAAAACGTTTTATTGGACGTTTTAAAAACGTTTTTTAAACGTTAAAAGAACCAAAAAAAAACCTTTAAAAACCTTTCAGACATTCGAAAAGTCCAAAAACCTTTTGAAAACGTTCTAAATATATTGTGGACATTGTTAGAACGTGCAGAAAACCTTTAAAAAACGTTTGGAACGTTCTTAAAACGTTTTTAAAACGTTAAAATGCACTACAAACGTTTTAAGAACGTCTAGAAAACTTTTTAAAACACGTCTGGAACGTTTATAAAACGTTTTCTAAACGTCCAAATGTACTGGAAACGTTTTCAAAACGTTTAGAAAACCTTTTAAGAACGTCCAGAACGTCCTGGAAACGTTTTGAGAACGTTCAGAAAACCTTTTAAGAACGTCTAGAACGTCCTGGAAACGTTTTTACAACGTTCAGTAAGCCTTTTAAGAACGTCTAGAACGTCCTGGAAACGTTTTAGGAACGTTCAGAAAACCTTTTAAGAACGTCCAATATACAGTGAATTTTTAATAAACGCTAGGTCACACATGTATTTGATTGATTTTATGAATTTATTATCAAACATATTTACAAAATATGTACAAAGGCTTGGCAATACAGTACATCATGTATATTTGAAAAAGAGTATTGGTATTTCCCGAAGTGCCCCCGAAAGAACATACAATTCTAATATTCAGAATAAATTGTTATTTGATCAATATCGGTTCACAAACGGCTGAAATATCCATAAATATATTTTTATTCAAAATATTAAAAATGCTTGAAGACTACTTTGAAGAAAACAAATCTGAATAGTTCTTTAAAAAGCAATTGATATAGATATTTAATTATTATTTTAACAAACATTAAATGCAGAAACTAAAATTAACGGGTCATTTTGAATACTAACAGGGGCTTTACTTGGCCGTTTGTAATTATTACTTTGCACCGTGATGGTGCAGGTTTTGGTTTTAAAGTTAAGTTTGACCAATACTAAACTATCCCTTTAAAACTATAGATACATAACACATGAACAATCTACAAATAAAACATAAGAAAATGATAGATGAGTTGAAGATATGCCTCATTAACTGGCAAATATGAATACTCATATAATTCACGGGTCTATGTCTCTATGAATATACAAGGCAAAGATAAAATGAATAGTGTCAATAATTTTGCAGCACACAATAGATAGCAACTTTGGTAACACACTTTATAAAAGCAATTTGAGTTATTTACAGAACCTGGCAATTCATGCCAAAAAGATGCCCCAGCAAATGATTAAGAAATCTTTCTATAATAAGTCTTGATCTTTGGTAAAACCAAATAGTGGATTACTGTAAATTTGTTGTGTACTATATCAAATTCAATGTGAATAAATTCACCAGAACCTTTTAACAAAATGTCACAAATTATCATTAAATACATGTGAATAACCGATTTAGCTATGTGCCTCCACCCAGGATTAGCTTCATCATCCGGTGCAAAATATAACTATTCAAAAGAGTACATGTATTTACTTTCTCATCAACTTCTACAAGTGATAAAAATGTGACTATTTTAAGAAGTCACATTTCAAGTGAAAGTACGTCCAAACAAAACAAGGAAACTACACTCGTTTCAGCTCTACAAATTGGCAACACTGATGACACCAACTGTGAGTAGCTATCCATCAACTTTGTACTCAAAATTTCATATTTTCCTTAAAGTTACACATTTCCACAGCTTTTAATCAGAGTATGTTCAGATTACTAATGACGAATAGCTTTCTACACAACATGCTTTGACTATGGGGGTTAGAAAATGTAAAATTTTGTGTACAAAGAGAATTTAGAGCTACTCAAGATGTCATCAGCATTGTCAATTTGAATAGCCGAGAGTAATTTACTAGAAAATGTAAAAAAAGAGTAGTTTCCTTACTTTGTTTTCCTTACCGAGTTTGCCCATTTCTTATTTTTAACTTTGTTCAAATTTGTCTCCTTTGATTGAAGCAGTAAAATTTCTAGGGTAGATTTCCCCTTTAAATCCGAGTAAAAAATTGTCCTTTTGATCGACCAAAGATTTAGTGGGCAGGTCAAGATTTCCCAGAAGCCTTGCATCTTACTTCAAATATAAAATCAACACAAAACACATGAACAATCTACAAAAGCTATTTGCAATAAACTGATAGAAATGAGTTGATATGAATTATTAACAGGCAAATATGAATACTCAAATTTAAGGGTCTATGAATATAGAAGACAAGGTTATAAGAGAGTTTGGCAGCACACACATTGGTTTCAGCATCCTTACAAAAAGGTGTACATTTACAGACCTATACAACTTTGTCTTGCATTCTCAACAAGATGTTGGCAATTCAATCCAAAAAGATACACCAACAAAACTGTTATGTCACTGATAAAGTTTCTCCATTATTAGCTGAAATGGTCAAAATTTGGTTTAAGTATGAGTTTTAGGATTTTTTGCATTGCCCCTGAATGAAGGTATCTTAATCTACCTTGAATGAAAATGTGGTGTTCACTGGTTCGGTAAACGGCTCCCTCAGGTCTTCCACATCAACGGCCGCTCCCGATTTGGACAAAAGCAGTTTTTGTACCAACTGCGTCAGCTGCTGCTGCCCTTCCTCCAGCCTCTGCAGCGTACACACTACACAGTACCTGCACTTGAAAATTGCCTGAGAAGAAAAAAACAGACACATAAAATACATTATAATAACAGTTCAAGTCATTAAAAAGTTTGACAGCAAATTAATAGGATATTTTGGCGAGATATGTTTGATAGCTGTCCAATTTAGTCACTTCAGGAATATATCACCCAGCTTCAAAGACGACACCTTTGCAGCGCTTCCAACAAAGTATACATACTGTAAGGATTTAAAAGCGACTCTTCTGTAAGAAAACTATACCCATGCCTTGTTGATGAAATAAATTACATGTACGCCGAGATAATCTGCCTCTCTTATCCAATCCAACAGTATTTTAGTGTAGCAACTTAGTACAAATGGCAAATGTTGTTTTGTTAGTTTATACGCTCTATAGTATATGTTCTGATGATAAAAAAAACCTCAGAAACTTTCGTTTGTGAAATGCTATCTGAAAAAAACTTACTTTCCGAAGCCCGAGCCCTTGCTGGAGTTGTGGGTTGGAACTGAAAAATGCGATGTGGACTTGGACTTCGCATTCAGTTTCGGCATTGGTATCTCTGCTGCCACAGCCTTAGTCGTTCCTCCGCGTACATGTTGTTTTCTTGATTCAAGATCTGAAAAACAGAGACACATTGCAGATGTTAAAAGGGATATCAAGACATGACAAGAATTCTCATAAACTGAACAAACTTTTGGGTAATGTAAACTTCTTGTCCGAAATTTATGCCTAGATTACAAATTAATTTCCAGTTTTGCCGGAATGGTGCCACATATATTAATCATCATTTTGCATGGCTAGGACACAAAGCATGTCTAGCTTTATGAGCTATCCCAAATAAATTATCTTAGGTTTTCATCATCTGTTGGATTTTGAAGAAAACGAGAAATAAGATGTAAATTATACGTCTCTGGCCGAGCCAAGCACTACTAACCATCAAGAGACAAATACTTACCAGCGTCACTTCCGGAATCACTAGAAGATTTGCTTAATCTCTGGGGAAGACGTCTCTTTCGCTTCTACACGGCATCATCTTCCGATACCAGGTTTGACGTGTCCTCTGCCTTCCTGGCGATGTTTTTGCGCTTTCACATAGTTGCCTGTATGTAAAAATAAAACAAATCAATCCTTAAGTTAATCTACGTTATTGGAAATCAATTTCTTTAAATAATGTGTCATCTGAACTAAACAGATTTTTTTTAAAGAGACGAAATTGAGAACAAGATATAGATCTAGGTCTCGATATTTCTAAAAAAACAATATCCATACAAAAAAGGTGGTTTGGGAGCTATTTCAATTGCCTAAAAAACAAACCTGTTGTAATAGGGGGTGGGATAATATAAAGTTGCTAAATGGTGGTGGAGGGAAAAGCATGGAATGTTCCACTCCCGTGGGATTTTAAATGCTATTGAGGGAAGAGTAAATAAGTCAAGAAATGAGCTGGTAGTCGAAGGACTTATTTTCTTCACGAAATAGCATTTTAAATCCCGATGGGAACTTTCCATGATTTTTCCAGACAGAAAGTTAACAACTCAACTGTTTTAATCATCCGATTACCATGTAATGTAACGAGCCATGCGCACATACCCACTCCAGCAAAGAGTCCATGCTATTATGCGTATTGACCTCTAGCACTGCACTACGTGTTAATAGGCAGCATTTGCTCAAAAGGAATAGTCAATACACACATAATACACAAATGCACTTATCATGCCGATGCGGCTGTAAGCAAATTTTGACAGTAGACAAACAATTTGAATTTCTTAATTGTTCTTTCTAACAAAATAACATCGGTAAGTTGAACAAATTGTATTTTATTACTGCTATTTAGGTGTCATCAATTGTCACTAAAGTACAGATTTTTAGTGAAAGAGTTTTGTACAGTGGTGTTTGAAATGTTAAGTATCAATAGCACAGCTTTTAATACACACAGCCAGGATAGTAATGCAGCTATGTATGCACTAACTCCAAGAAGCTCCGACGCCGTTCGGCATCGGAGCTTTCTGGTGTTATGTGTGCACATACCCTAGCCTACCCAATTACCATACCACTGTTACCAGTCAATGCAATGAAAATTTCAACGGCCTGCACATGCGACATAGAGTCTGCCGTACTTTTAGTTTTAATGCAAATAATCAATATTTTATTTCATTTTACATGCTTCAAAATCAATCAAACAAAGCTTAAATTCCTTACAGATATCAAAATGTTAAAATAACGCTTACCTCGGTGTCGCAGTCTAACAGATTATTTGAAATCTCGAAGTCACGTCATCAAGCAGTCAACTCGTCAGTCAGTTTAAAACACGCGGCAAGCTCTGGAGCGAGCGCGCCGCACCGGCCGCGCTGGATTCGATACTATACAGTGTGCGTACGCACTTTGTATACACGTGGTTGAATGGAGCATATATGTGAGGGGGAGGGGTCACTCCTTATGTATTTCTTTTTTCTTCAAATAATGTCACCTTATGTTTTCTATTTTTTCCTCAAAATTATTGGGGGCACGTGCCTCCCTCCATCGCTACGCCACAGGAGTGTATCAGTTTGACATACCTCGACCCCCCCCCCCCCCCCATGCGTATGCATGTGGCCTTATTTCGCCAGCTGGTATTTTTTAAGAAATATTTATTTGGACATAAAAAAAAAATTCAACAAAATACGTCTGAATAAAACGTTCTGTAAACGTTTTACAGGACCTATCCAAGAACGTTTAATTTGTAACGTCCAAAAAACGTTTTCTGAACGTCTTCAAAAGACCTAGCTCCGCAGCGAATGTAAGGTCCCAACTTAGACGTTATATACACGTTTTTTAAACGTTTAATATGGACGAAGACAAAACGTTTATTTTGTAACGTCCACAAACGTTTTGTAAACGTCCTATATCAAACGTTCTGTAAACGTCCTATATCAAACGTTCTGTAAACGTCCTATATCAAACGTTCTGTAAACGTCCTATACCAAACGTTTAATTTTGTAACGTCCACAAACGTTTTGTAAACGTCCTATATCAAACGTTCTGTAAACGTCCTATATCAAACGTTCTGTAAACGTCCTATACCAAACGTTTAATTTTGTAACGTCCAAAAAACGTTTTTTAAACGTTCTAAAAAACCTAAACTTTGACGTAAATGAGAAGTCCAAACTTTAACGTTATATAAACGTTTTTAAAACGTTCATTTAGGACGAAGACGTACAGGACCTAAAAAAAACGTTTTGAAAACGTTCTGAAAACGTTCTGTGTTTGCTGGGTACTTGCAAAATAAAGAAACAATTGCCCGACTTTGATAATATTAGAGTTTCGATTATAAATTACTTCAAAAACGAAAAGTATATTGCAAATTCGAATTGTAGAAATAATAAATTCACAAGAAAATGGTTTCAATTCAGGAATTTGTTTACTTAAAATTTGTTTTTCTTTCCATGAGTGTCAGAAATGAATTATTGATTTGTTAGTTTTCTCAACAGTTCAACAATACTTGTATTTTGAAAAGCCAATCTCATTTATGTTATAAATGTAAATTACTTTGAAAATATATTTTTTTATATGTTTCAAATGAAAATCAATAAAATCCCTGTGGAGGGAAAAATATGGAAAAAAAATTAATAATAATATCGCCCGAACCGAAGGTGAGGGTGATATATGACAAGTCATATTGCCCTGAATTAGGCAGTCAATATTACTATTATTAACCACATCAGACATCTAGAGCAAACAAGAAACTCTTACTATCTTATACTCTTAAATTATTATGTAGGCTAAAAAGGGTTTCCTAGCAGTAGAAGTTGCAAAAACATTGTCAAACCAGCACTTTGCATCCAGTGTTTAACAGATTTTCGATACACTGCAAACAGTATGCCTAGGGTGTGATTGTTACGTCACAATAGAGTTCGCGTAAAGTGCGCATTTTCTTATACGCGATACGCGATGTAAATTACAGTAGCTGATGCGCGATGTAAATTACAACTGGCTCTATATTGCTCACTAGTTTAACACGCATTTTGCCATTGACTTTTCAGATCGGGCTAAAATATTTGTTCATTGGTTTACTGTATAACCATATTGACCGGCAAATTACACACAATATCCCATTGACTTTTCAGATCGGGCTAAAATAATTGTTCATTGGTTTACTGTATAACCATATTGACCGGCAAATTACACACAAAATCCCATTGACTTTTCTGAGCGGTCAATATTATTGTAGTTTTGTTGGCTTATCCATCAAACATTGAGGGCAATAACATTTAAAAATTGCCCTGCTCAGATGTCTGATACGGTTAATAATATATGGGGTTTGACCAAAGTTCGCGCGTGACCTAAGTACGCTATCTCAAAAAATCAGTAAGATTTCGATAATCTGATACCCCCAATGGAAAGAGGAACATAAAATTACCCAGAGATGAAATTTCCTTTGAAATTGGGTACGAAATTGTGAAAATATTGACAAAAGATCGGCAAATTTTGCAATATTTTGCCTCCGTTCCGAAAAATTATCAACTTACCGATAAGGGTCTGAAAATCTTCATTTTGAGAGCAGATTTCCTCAAAATTGTAAGTAAAAAGTGGTACCAACAGATTGTATGATATCTTGCCTTGCAAATTATGGTATTACCTTATTTTTGATGGATCGCATTTCTAGATAAATCAAGTGTAAACCCCCGTGCGTGAAGTTAGGTCTCGTTGTGTTTATGACTTTTTTAGATGCAGCGCGCGAGCACGATCGGACATTGAATTTTTAGATCGCGATATCTCCGAAATCCTTAGACGATAAATTTTCTAGTTGAACCAATCTGTAGTAAAAAAGTTTGCCGTCCTTTTGGTAATAATTTAAATAAATAAATTTGTGTAGAATATGAGAAATCATAGATCGAATATCACATTTTGTAATATGTTCTAAAATGTCCGCGAACTTTGGTCACCCCTGAATCGAGAAATATGTTTGAAATGCCTTACAACCCTTTTTTCCCGCCAGTGAATTTCTACATGAGGCTTAATCGTAAACTGGATTGTCCCCTTCCCTTACACCGCGTGTACAACTAATACATTTGGGATATTCTTTCTGATGTGTCCTTGACTTTGTTTGAAATAACAACCAACATGGCATCGACTTTGAAACCTGCGACGAAAAGTAAAGTTTCTGACGAAGGCAGAAACTTTAAATCAGATGGGTCTCTGAATGATTTCTTCATAGAAGAAAAAGGTAAACCACTTTGCCTCATTTGTCACCGAAGGTGTGAATGTTATGAAGGTCAACAACGTAGAAAGACATTATGACACGCTGCATCGAGCAAATTATGGAGCAAATCAAGTTACAGGGTGTAGCTAGAAAACAGAGACTTGACAAATTAGTGACCGGACTGAAACGTCAGCAAGAATCATGTGTGAAACCAACCATTTTCAAAGAAAAAGCTTGCTCTCTAGTTTCATCGTCTTCCGAAAAAAAGCAAAATAGTGCAAGTGGTTTTCAGATGGGGAATTTGTGAAAGAGTGCACGTTGTCATGCGCTGAGGAACTATGTCTCGTTTTTTGCAAAATTTCAGGTGTGTACACGTATTGCATAAGTGTGTGTGTGTGTGTGTGGGGGGGGGGGGGCTACCTGCGGCCCGCCAAGTTATGCCAATCGTTAGCTGTGGCCCGCTAACTCCTAAAAGGTTGGCCACCCCTGGACTGTAACCATTTATTTTTTTACAAGATTCGTCTTTGGGCAATTAAGCGAAATTTGAATTGTGTAAACGTGTAATCGTGTAAAGTTACAGGATTCCTCAATATTATTGTAATAGTACGCTCATTTGGGCTAAAGGGGGCGCTAGAGCCATAGAAAAGCAGGGTTGGGTTGATTAATGGTATTATTATTATTTTGACTTGGTATACACCTAAAAGCTAAATAACATTAATTATGTTTCCAATAGTATGCCAGGAACTGGTAAACAACCCCTGGTTTTGAATTCTTGAATTAGATTAAAGTGTTCATTTCGATAAGCACGTTGGAAATGAATTCCTGCACCAAGATGTACATGTACAGGTGTTCATTTCCAACAACACATTAGACAATAGACTGTTTTGCCGGGGACGCGACATTCTCGCGAAGAGATAGACTCCTCCCATTTTTGTCGGTGACCAGTTTAAATCACTCGTATCTATGATGCTTTGTCATTGGGTATAATTAAGTAAAGGTATAACTTCTCTTTTAATTGGTCGGTTGACCTAAGGGTAATTGCATGTATCCCGTCTTGTAATTGGTTGGCGGAGTAAGGGTCCTCCTGGTTGGCTGGGTATACCATGGGATATCTAAACCTCTTCGGGTGCCGGAGTACTTAAAGGCCATGTGCGGGATTTTGGGGTGAGTTTTATTTCATTCCTTTACCATGTTCAGTAGGATGTGCTGCTAATTTCAATCAATAGGGCCGCCCAGCCTCTGAGAGAAGCAGTTTATTTATAATGTTTATATACAAATAATACTCTTCGTTTGCAACGATTGATATATATATTTAATAAATTGGACTTCAACTGTAATTCCGAGCTTCCTGTGTTATTATTTATATTCGAACTTGTTATCTTCAACGCATTTACTGGCCCACCACATTATTCAGGTCGAATCGTGTAATCGTGTTATCTGCAAGCCGAAAATCTCCGCAACACGATTACACGTTTCAAAAGTTACACGATTCGATTGCTCGCTTGAAATGTGTTACAATTTATTTTCAGTGGTGATGGTGAGCAGGTTTGGACGTCTAGTTCAGTAGAAGCAGAAATAGCCAAGAGATGAGAGGGAAGGGTGGATTGAAAGAAGACAACGGGGACGAGGGGAGAGCAAAAACTTCGCTTTCTGTCTCTCTTATATATTTGTAATTGCGGTATTTGTCTCTAGTTTTATTTTAGACTGTTTGAAAATTAAAAAATCAGTCCACTTCCCGAAAAGCACTCTTAGATTTTACTCGGTGAGAAAAAAGACAAAAAGGGATGAACGACGAAAGTAGGGGGGATTTTTTATTCCTAAGTTGTAAATAAGTAAAAATTATTAGAAAATTTAAAGGAGGGCTTGTATAACTAAGTATGCTGTGGTACTTTTACATAATACAAGGCAGTACCATTTCGAATAATGTACACCAGGGCCCTTGATATCAATCGCAACTTATATGTACATAAGAGATGGGAGACTGCAAACTTGCGATTGATTGAAGGACTTGCGATTGATTTGGATCACTCGCAACTCTTTGTAAGACTGGCCCCAGCTCATTCGTTACTATAAAGATCGTTATACTATGATTTTTATTTCGTCATTATCCATGAGAGGGCGAGGGGCGTCACGTTTTTTTTTCCCACGAGAGTTCCGGACTTTGGCTGATACGTTTTACGTCATTATCAGCTTGGAAAGAGGTCACTAACATTTAGACTTTGATTATTTATTGCTTTGCCTCACTATTAATAAAGGCAAACAATATAATTAAATAATCACTGAGATTCTAACCCACAACTCCAACGTTGTATAACGCTGTCTTGACCAATTGAGCTATAACGATGGATTTATAAATAATGAGGCAAATCAATTTATAATCAAAGTATAATTGTTTGTGTCCTCTTCGCAAGCTTTCGTAGCTTGTTATAATGGAAATGAGTTCAAACTGGAATCTGGTTTGCTTGAGTACGACAAAATAAGACGCGGTCCGGACCTCTTGTGGGAAAAAAAAAATTGCGGCCGTCGACCAATCGGCAATAGGGACTTTTAGATTTGCGTGGACTGATACGTGTGACGTCCATTCAAGGCAGTGCATTACAAGTACGTCGAGCGTAGAAATCCACATTGTCTTCGTGCAAATCTAAAAGTCCCTAATATTGCTTTAAGGGAAGCATTGTTTCCCGCCTAAACAATGATGTAAAAGTGCCGTTCACTGCAAAGTGTACTGCTTGCAATCAGACAATGGGGGCGTTTAGCGGGCATGGAAACTACTGTCCCTTTAAGGACACCAATGAAAACAATAGGGTCTTTTAGATTTGCACGTCAACATAGTGGACTGCTACATGTCACGTCCTTTTAAGCAGTGCCTTAAAAGGACGTCACACGTAGCAGTTGACTATGTCGACGTGCAATTCATCTAAAAGTCCCTAATAGCACATCATCATGCCGTACAGGGGCTTTTAGTTGGGCAGGGAGGTTGAATTATTGTTAGTTAATGATCATAATGTGAGACAATCAACGTGACACAGAGAAATATAATATGGAAAAGCTTTTGAAATCACTATAATACATAAATTGTTATACCTAAATGTTTGATGTTTGATGTTTGTGGAAATAGCGCAACGTTTAGTCTTGATAATTTAATCATGATAAATATGTGCTATGGAGTTAAAACTGCGGGAGGCCACGTGACCCCGATTCGCACATCTATTGCATGTCTAAAAAGAAAAGATAGTAGATAGGTGATCACCGACATCGGTAACCATAATACTTGCATTTAAATTATTTGTAGGTCTATTTCAAAAAAATATTGTCAATGAGAGTGGCCGATGTCCTTGAAATCATGTTGGTTTTAGGATAAAGGGCGTGAACGAGTAAGTCATTATTAAGTCTATAAATCTGTTGGTATTTGTTGAAACTGTAGCACATAATAAATCAATATTGTAATCTCCAATCAACAGACACTCTTTGTTTTCATTTGTTATTTGTAGCAGTGGTGCCTTAACATATCACCAAATTCAGAGAGAACGTGATTGGGCGGTCTGTACCCAATAGCGAGGATAATTTGTTTATATTTACTATATATTTCGAAAAATTACAACTTCAACAGTTTCATTAAAAACATCCAAATTAGTTATTCTTTTAAATTTAATTGTATTTTTTCAATATTAGAAACCTACACCACCGGCACGTACATTGCCTTCCTTGACCAAGAAAGGCGTAACCATCTAAATTCAGAGATTCTTTACCACTATGCCATGTTTCTGATAACGCGATAATAGAAAAAGAATGGGGAAAAGATGAAACAGTACATATACATTTTTCGAACTTTTCTTAAAGGTACCTGTCCCATTTGCAGGCCAAAAAAATGAAAAAGTTAAATTCCAACTGCATTTGAAAGATAATACTAATTTAGAACTTCCCTAAGAAAGGTGGGGCTTGAAAATGTCTTCAAGTGGGAAAATAACGACTATTAGTTGTCAAATCGACTTTAGGGCCATAGAGCCCAAAAGTAATAGTCTTGATTTTCAGACAATTGTACCGAATGGTCATACGTTTTATGCTGCGCAAAAATTCAATCAGTTTAAGCTTGGCCATCACAAGAAGTGGGTTATTGATTTAGACAAATGCTCATGTACCCTTTACAACTCTTTTTATGTATGTTATTACCAAAGAAGAAAAAAATCCAGTCAGTCAGTCAATAGTGTCTGACAGTGAAGTCTAGCAAGTAAACGGATTTCCTTGCATAATTTAAATATGAGGACACTGCTAACGTTTAAATTTCACAGATAGGACATACATGACATATTCATAATTCCTGCAAAGATCTACAGAATTTGAGGTTGGCTGCAAAAGGGACATAGTACCTTTAAGACTTCTGCAATTGAAATGAAGTTTAAACAGAGAATTGCTAAAGTTACGAATGTTATTATAAACAACAACCGTTGTCAAAATCTTGGGAAAGTACATAATTTGTGTCATTAAGGAAATCTTCATTCTGTATTTCCGAAAGCTTATCGTACACTGGATCTGTACAAATACACCCTTGAATTTAATTGCTGTTTCTAAGAATTTGCCTCTTACATACAACACGACACTGAGCAGATGACATTACAAGCAGTATACAAAAAAAAATCAGAATACAAAAAGTATTTTATATTTAAAAATTCGAGCATAGAAAAATCTTACGGCGTCATTAGACGGACATATGTATAGAAAAAAATGAGTCATTAAAAATAAAGGTGAGTTCTGGT
Source organism: Strongylocentrotus droebachiensis (assembly GCA_035222895.1). NCBI lineage: Eukaryota > Metazoa > Echinodermata > Echinoidea > Camarodonta > Strongylocentrotidae > Strongylocentrotus > Strongylocentrotus droebachiensis. The sequence goes on along the minus strand of JAVYIG010010522.1, from coordinate 21,216 downwards.
CATCCGATTGCATTGTCAAAGAAAAGATGTGGAATGGATCAGAAAAAGTTGACCATGTAGATTTAAGTATTGGTGTGTACTGCAAAGTTCTGGAGTCATCACAATCATAATAAATTTGGCCCAGTCTTGGTAAGGTAACAAGCACTGTACACCGAAAGATACACAAATGGTGTCGGGGCTAACTTGATTTCCTAATCATCTATGCTCATTACTCAGCCAGTATTCATTTTCTAACAAAATTGTTTGGCAAATTACATTTATTTGTAATCTTTCATATTCAGTGTAAGTTTCGTTTGATTCTTTAAGAATTCATTTTTTTTAAAACCAGAACTCACCTTTATCTTTAAGTAGAATAATTATAATAATAATAACAGTATTTATAAAGCGCAACATATCCATCTCTAGAGATGCTCAAGGCGCATACAAATAATTTAAATTAATATTCAACATACTTGAGATTAAAGAAATATTTTGCATGCATTTTATAAAAAGAACATTGAAATGGTCATTAGCAGGACATTTCAGTATCATGCTAACGATTGAACAACAAAAGTACAGCCATCTACGTATGTTTGCAGGCAGAGGAAACTTAAAGGCCCTTACAACTTCTTTCTTGTGAGTCACAAGAAAGAATAGGTTTAATCATTAGTCATTAGTCTAATTAGTTAGGCATATATTTATTTGAATTTAGGGTAAGGGTTAATAGACCAGTTGTTATGATGTCTGATTATTGTACCATTTAGGGTCATATACCGTGCGTCCCCCAAAAAACTATACACTTTTGAAATGGCTGCCGAATAAACAAATATATGATTCTGGGGGGGGGGGGGAAGTTTAATATCTATGGAAAGCTAGTAAACTCAACTTTCATATGACACCAAAAAGTCTGAAAATAATTCAAGTTCGGGTGAGCACCGCTCACTTTTGTAAAGGGTATGAAAATTAGGTTGCGCAAAAATTAGCCTTCCAATTTGTGAGAGGTAAATCCTTTAGAGCTTACAAAATAGAGGGTGATATGATACATTCATGATTTGCTGAGTAAATTTCATGGTTTATTAAACCAAACTTGTATGCATGAGTGAACAGGAATTGCATTTTGTATTGTAGCATTGTAACTTTCCCTGGTAGACTTAGTAGTATGTTCATGGGAGTCAGGATGGGATGATGGTACATGTTGTAATGTCCGTGTTACAAACTGTTAGGTTTTTACATCTAGTGGTTCCAAAGTGGGTCATATCGTAAATACAGAAAATATGTTTTGAATTTATATGGAATGGGAAAGATCATGTTAAGAGAATAATATTGTATCAAGGTTATAATAAAGGAGGGTTACCAATGACTAATTTTGACTCGTTTGTAAAAACCCACTGGGTAATGTGGGTGAAAAGACTATTGTACGGAGACAAATCAATGAGATGGAAGCTATACTTTGATTTCTGCTTCAAGATGGCAGGGGGGGGGGGGGGGGGGGGGGTTGATTTATTTTTTGTGTAAATATGATTCCAAGTTATTAAGTTTCAAAGTACCAAGTTCTATTTATAAATGATCAACACATGGGAAGAGTTAGGAGGTTGTAGGAGTTTTGAAGAAAAGAATAATCCAATTATTTTTAACAATAAACATTTCTTATTGAAAAAGAAAATGATTTTTGATGAGGTTTATGCCGAAAGGGTGGGTAGCGTCGCGTTGACTTAAACGCGACCATTCGTCCAAAGCCCCCCCCCCCCCCCCCCCGTTTGGCCGAAAGGGTGCGTTGTTCACTGGAGTGTGTGTGTGTATTTGGGTTTTTACAGACGTGTATCAATCAGATATGATTATTTACGTCTGGGGACCGACTTTTAACGTCACCATCCGAAAGACGTGATTCAGTTTCGAACCTGCGTCCTCGGCTGAATCAGTTTGTAACTTCCACTGTTAGCTGGATTACAGGCGCACGCCACAACGCCTAGTTGGACCGCGACCATTGACTAGTCTTTCACATCCGTCGTTTATAATATAATTTAAGGAATAGAAATTTAGTCGTTTCAATTCAAATAATCAAAATAAAAACAGATTAAATATTAAATAAAACTAGTTTTTACGTATGCAGATCAGGCGTTTATAAGAATTAAATCAATATCAAGAAACACAATCAAATAATTTACTTTGATTTAAAAATGTCAAATACCGTGTGAGTCAAAAAAAAGTTTACACCTATAAAATTCCTAATTATTTTAAAAATCATCTATGAACAGTAAATTATTATACATCTTATGAAAAAATGTTTCATCCCAAATATATGTTTCATCTTTATTCAGCGTAATAAACAAAGGAGTATAAACATTTGAACCCAGGTCCATGACACAATGTAGTATGCAATACACAACTGTGTCACTGGCAGGGTATACAAGACAAGTACAACATGTACAACATAGGAAACATATAAAGCATAATATAGAAAATGGTTAACAACATAATGGAAAGAGAAGTACGAAGTTGAGATTCCTCAACGGTAATAGGCAATCCGATTCTATCTTTGGCGATCTTAAATACCAGTATAAATAGTAGAAATGTAACCATGAATAAGTGCATTATGCTTTATTTTGCGACAATGCACAAGTTTCTCTGTCATGTATTTTATTACCATGATTTTGATAATAATACTAGTTTGTTTTACGAATGTGGGTCATGATTATTTACACCATCATTTTGTGGCTTACTTGTTTTTCTATATACTCGGATAAATATTATTTACACCGAACGTAAAATGATATATGGAGTATTTAAATACTAAATGGTTTCTTAAATATAATTTTTTAAAGATTTGTTCATAGTAAAATTGCATGATATATAATGTTCATAACAGGTATTGCATCGTTGTAAACATCATTCGAGCATTGCCGTATTATAGTTATACATATTTTGAAGAAAAGTAAATAAATAAGGGTACATCTTCTGTACATGCACTGTTATTCCTCCTTGTAAGATTAATTGTATACAAAATGCAATGACCCTCTAAATAAAATGGGTTCTTCAACATGTTCAGGGGAGGGGGTGAATATTTAAGCACCTGGGAGTCAGGGACGGACATGTACCCCGTATCAGTTCACCGTGGTTCATTTCTGAGCTTGTAGATTCCGTAAGATGTAACTAAGGCTAGTCGGCTAAGCGTCTGACAGACATGCTTAATTTGTTTTGATACCATTATCAGTTTTAACATTCCTTTTAATGCTGCTCTATTTTCTTCAGAAATGTATCCCCTTGATCCAATTTCTACGCACCATAGTGTACAATTATAACCTGAGCGTTTCAGGTTATTAACCAGGGGTGTGTACTTAGCAACCTTGTACCTATGGCTATTCGTCATGTTATTCTCAAATGGAACTGTCAATTCAAAGATGAATATTTCTTTTTCATGTGGGCGAAAAAGGACCATGTCAGGGCTGTCTGATGTTGGTAGTATGTTTACGGGAATAGTACTTCTGTTGCTTGTCATGCTACCTGGTAAATCGACGTTTTTTTTCAAGGGGGGGGGGGGGTTTAACATTTATAAATCGGGCCGAAAATTCCGCAACGACTCAGCCAGCCGCTGAATAAGCGGGGGGGGGGGTATTAGGGTTAGGTTTTTTTTTTTTTTAATACAACAAAAACAAAAACAAACAACCCCCCCCCCCCCCCCCTGTGTACGCGCCTGCTCTTGTTTGATACCAGTTCAGATGATTGCACTACTTGCCATATGTAGCTCAAACTACTATCATGCCGTCATGTATACCGGCCTTGGGTTAACATCGTTTGACAATGGTTTAATACATGATGTAGGGTTTGCGTATTATTGCAAAGATCACATTTGCCTGTTAGGCGCTTTCCCCATCTTTGTAGATTTCGGAATGTAGGGAGTGCATCGATGGAAGCCCTAACGGCAAAACTTAACACTCTTCTGGGAAGATGATATATTATGCTTTTCCATGGTATATCGGCATTTTGTTCGTTAAACAGGTTGAGGTATTGTCCTTGAACCACCAGCGTTTGGGTTTTACTGACCCACTTCTTATCCCTTTCTTCTCTGATGTCGGATATCTGACATTGAAGTAACGACCTTTTCTACAACGACGGCCGCTTCTACATTTCCATAGGATTTTTTTACTATAACTTAACTCACGATCAATCATTTCAAATCACTTATTTGTGGTATGTGTTTACGCTTGGATGAACAGTAGGCATTGTTTGCGAGGGTGCCAAAGTGATGCCTACAGCGTGTATATTATGTTGGGATTAGCGGAGTGAGAGAATGAATTGAATGTATCAAATGAAATGCATTGCATATGCTTTTTGTAGAAGCAAAGACACACACGCACACACACGCCCATAAATGTTCGTTGATATTTGATATTCGATATTTGATATGTGTGGCATGATTAATTTTGCTAGGGATGTTATCTGGATCTGCAAAAACCGATTTAATACCCAAATCACAATTGTTTTATTTAAACATCAGATAAGCAACTTTGGCGCAAGTCCATTTTTGCACTCTCGCAAATAATGCCTCCTGTTCATCCAAGCGTGAACACATACCACACAAATAATACCAAATGATTTGGGATAAAAACCTTTTTCATAAGATGTATATTAATTTACTGTTCAAAGATGATTTTTGAAATAATTAGCAATTTTCTAGGTGTAAACTTTTTTTTTGTAAAGGTGTTTACCTAGTCCTGCATATCAGTGGAATTCAGAAAGCCCCCCCCCCCCCACCCGCTTACCCCGAAAGGGTTCATGAAAGCAGTAGGCCTACTCCGTTATTCATTTATTTATTTGTTATTTCATTTGTAAAGACTGTTATGAATGACTAGTTTACATCAAAAAAATGAATTCTATATATAGAAAGAAATGGATATTATTTTTATTTGACATTTTTAGGTATTTATTGAATTTATTAATTAATTTAATCATCCAACCATGACAACGTACCACTCCAAAATTATACCAAGTGACTTAGGATAAGACGCTCTTTCATAAGATGTATAATAATTTCATGTTCATAAATTATTTTAAAAATAATTGGTAATTTTTTTATAGGTGTAAACCTTTTTTTGTCTCACATTGTAGTAACGCCGCGGCGTTACTACAACTAAGACCGTAAAGTTTGAATATTTTGTCTTGTCTCTTTAACAAAAATGAAATTATTGTGACAATACGGTTTATTCTTGATAGATAAAGTTTATATCTTCTCAGAACTTTTACATTAATCCATCTCTCTGACTTTTCAGACGGATCAATGAAATTCTGAGATTAAGATAAAAAACTTTATCTATCAAGAATTAATCATAATTCCACAATCACTTCATTAAAAAAAAAAAGAGATGAGAAAAATACTCCATTTTATGTGTAATCATGACACTAGTGCCACTGAATTGGCAACGTTTGTGTCGGTTTGGCTGTTTTAATGATATATTATTTTGTGTAAATTTTAGAGGATTAGAATAGATATTCATAATTGTATTCATTTTTAAATGTCATTTTTCAAAATTGTACACACCAAGGATGGTGGAATGCGACCTCTACAAAGTCTGCCTAAAAATGTGTTCTGCATTTAAAGAGAAATCAGGGCATCGTCTTATGAAGAGTTGCGGTTGATTCAAAGCAATCGCAAATCTTTTAATCAACCGAAAGTTTGCAGTACCCTATCCCTCATGTACATAGTTGTGATTGCTATCAATACACCAGTTTACGGTTAGGGGCGCAAACACCGTAAACTGGTGTATTACCCAAAGGTATTACCTCTAGAGGTCAGTGGTTTGTGCGTAATTAAGATTGCGCCCATGCAAATTATGATAACATCAAAGCCTGCGCGCTGCGTTGTGCGCTCACATCATAATTTGCATGGGCGCAATCTTAATTTACGCATAAATACCACTGACCTCTAGGTCATTGGATTTTTTTACTCGTAAATTAAAATGGCGCCAATACCTGTGCATGCGCACTGATGTAACCGTAAACTGGTGTATAAGGGAGTTTACAGATAGCACATGGTACAAATGACCCCAATTATCCACAGATCTTTTACACATGGAGAAGTTCCACTTTGAGCATATTAGAATAATAACTGCCAAAGTCCTAGATGTGCTTCATGAATACCTTTTGTTTGCCCTCTTCAAAAGAATACTTCCACCTGCGTATCATAGAATGTACCGTTGGTGAATAAATGAATAATGTTACATAACTTTTATGAGCGCATATCCAGTATTCATCTCTGTGGGTTTTATCTTTTCGGTACAAATGACCTTTATCTGCCCATGCGCAGATTGTATCTGTAAACTCCCTTTAATTGCAAATAATGAGTTGCGATTAATATCAACTCTTTGTGATAAGGAAGCCCAGGTGTCAGTGTTCATTCTCAGATATACAAGCACCACCAAAAAAAACAACCTGTGACCAATTTGTTTAGTAAACAACTCATTAATCTTTATTTTTTCTGATCATACAACGATATTCTCCGATAAGGCCATAGCAATAAGACTTATGAGGTGTTGCAAAATAGTTGCGATTGGTTGCAAGTTGCAAAATTTGCAACTGATATTTGCAATCGAATGCAACTCAACTTTCTTGCAACGCCCAACTAGTCTCCTAAATTTGCTAGGATTTGGTAAGGATTACATTTTTAACAATTAGATTAAGTTAACTAGATATAGCTTTTATTTCCCCCCCCCCCCTCTCTCTCTCTCTCTCTCTTACTAATGGGGCGTTGCAAGAAAGTTGAGTTGCGATCAATTGCAAATTTGCGATTAATCGCAAGACAGCTTACGCTTGATTTGGGGATTTGCAATGGATTGCAACTTTCTTGCAACGCCCCATTAGTACATGTTTATGCTTCTTCTAAACGGGTTGAGTTAGTCCTTACGGTCTCTAGAGTATTATTCCTCATCTCGTAAAAATGACCATACTTCTGTAATTTATATATCTGTTTGGAACCATGCCATCGTATAATCTATTTAATAATAATAACTCTTTCATAGAACCCATAGATTACTTGACATCATTAATGATTCAAGACATACTAAAAAGTTCATGAATACCAAAACACTTTAACCAAATGAAAATATTTTGTCCGCTATATATAACCATGTAAAAATGAATTGGAGAGGAAATAGCCAAAACAAAAAACAAATGATATAAACACAGAGTGAGGTGGCAACAAATAAACAATGTTATACAAAATAGGGTTCTCCCATAGACCTACACGTGACCCTTCAAACCGTGCGAGGGAGGGATGCAGCCACGACCAACATTAACTGCGTCTGTATATTTATGTTTTAATGTTTTTTTCTTCTTCTTGTTTCTTGTACTGATCTTGTTGGTGGTTCTTCTGTTAGTATTTTGTCCCTCTGTTGTTGTTTTTTGCTGCAATTCACAAAACCTGGTCAGAATTGTTAATATATTATTGCATGGCATCTGATTTTGTTATTCAAATGTTATTGTTAATGTGCTATATAATATAAAGATATGAATTACAAGAGATAACATTTTCTTAGATTAGATTATATACACTGTCTATTTACAATTTATGTATTTTTATGATCAGTGTGTTAAACAAAAATATGTATCAGTTAATTATCAATTATGGTATGATATGCTCCAAGTACGTACTTGGAGCATATCATACCATAATTGAAACTTTGTAAACAAGAAAAAGAAAAAAGTTTGTAAAAAGATGTTTCGCTAACATTAAAAAAAAAAAGCGAAATTCTTCATGACCTCACTTTTAGAGCTCACTAAAACGATATCTGTAATACACTTCTGATACTGCAAGGTCAGGCGGGGTTTGCTTTCGGTCTGCATCTCACGACCACTATGAGGAGGAGTACGACGACGTCGAGACAAGCTAATAGTTTAAACGTTGCGTCATAAGACGAGAAGTGATCCGCAATCTTGCCTGCAAAAACAATGAGAAAAATTTAAATAGACTATGTTCATACGAATACCAATGAATGAATCCTTTACATTACATTCATTTGATCAATCATTAGTTTGTTTTAATTTCATTCATTGTGTTATCTTATTAAAACCTGAGCGGAATGTTCTTTTTCTTTAGAAAGAGTGATCCACAATTTAATCCAATCTATTTGTTCAAAATTAACACGAGGCCCTTTAATCACTTGATGCGCAATTCAAAATTCACTTGTGAAGATTCTTTCCATGACATATATTGTGTAAGTGAGTATTCATTTGATGATGACTATTCGATTTCAAGACATAGTAATGTATATTAATTTGAACCCCCCCCCCCCCCCCCCCAAGATTGTCTTTGTCTGCATACAGATCCCTATAATTGCTGCTTTCTTTCGCCATCATTCTACTACTTGTCTGACTTTGACATCTGGTATATGTCTTCCTCCAATGGGCGTGGCCTTGCTATCCAAGGCTACTAGCAACGCTCATATGTCAATCTATCCCACAATTACCGGTATGAAACTATACTTCAAACCTACTAAAATATTTTAGTCCTCATTCTTTCTTTTCTTGTAGTAAATAAAATTATAGGTTTTTGTATAAAACAGTTAGAACAATTCAGTTCTTAATCATGTCATAGTAATTGAATTCCAAAACAACGGTAAGAATTTTGGGGAGGGTGCAATATTAAGATTAGGCTGCTCTTTTCAAATCATTATTTTTGCTTGAAAGTCCCACTGTCCTACTTGTAGCTACTTGCTCCCTCTATACAGAAAACTTCCCCAATCGGTGCCTGTTCGTCCCCCATGATCCTCTTTTTCTTATGTTAGTTGAGAACTGAGTTAATGAGATAGCCACCTGTCAGTGACCTCGCTGTGTGGTCTAATCCCTTCTGGCCCAGTAGTATTGACGGTCTTTAATGAAGGTTATGAATCGGATTTCAAAAACTTTCTGGAAGCATCATGCAAACAATGTAAACAAATATTTTATTCAATTAAAATTATTTTAAAAGGCAATTTGTTTTAATTGTGATTGTTTAAGGAAATATATTTGTATGGCCAATTTTTAAATAGAATTGTAGTGATTCTTTACCACATAAATAGCCGCCAAGAAACACCCCGAATCCGATAAATATTTGGTCGACAGCAAAGGCAACATCAAACTTCTCGGGAGACGCTCTATCCCTCACAATCAGCTGATGTAACACCGACCGAACTCCTATCGACATTGCGGAGATACATGACGTCGACAACATGAAGTAGTAGTTGACGAAATAAACATCGCAAAGAAGAGCGGCGATGTTCAGGATTGTAGCGAAGAGATAGAGAGTGACAGGTTTGACGAGGCTGTTGGTAAGGACGCCTGCCGCAACCCTGCTTAAGGTATTCCCTATTGCAGATGAGAAAGTGATGATAATGGTGTCCCGGACAGAGATCCCCCTCTGCAGAGCATGAGGTACAAGAAAATAGTGCCAACCGCTCCAAACCATACCAATCGCGAAATTTAAAACAAGTATCACATTGAACACAGGATCCACGTAAAAATCAGATTGGCGAAGGCTGTTGGCGATTGTACGAACAACTCCAATATCGTCACTGTTGTCACCTTTCAAGAAAAGTCAATTGTAAAGGCAGAAAAATGAATAAAAAGGTAAATGAATATAAAAAATACATTTGGCATGTTTTTCCTCTTAAATTTCACAGTACACATGGTTCATGAAGGTCTAATATTTTAATACCAATTATTAAAGATAAAATGATACATAAATAGACGATATTATTTAAAATTCCCCTCTTTTCACCAAGGCCATTATATCATTCAAAGAGTAGGAAATTGTATGAGTATTAAGCTGTATATAATTAGTTTCCTGGTCTCTTAACACAGTTAGTCTTTCGAAACCCTCGACCGTTTCCAAAAGAATAAAATCTGTTTCCGAGGTGGCGCAACTGAATTATCAGTCAAATTATTTATGTTAAAGTCTGAAAGGGTAACATCTTGCTGACAACGAATTTATAATTTATGCCAGTCTTCTTAGACTAGACAATCTCGGCTACAGCACATGAGACCGACAGCCCACGAGACTTACGATGTAGGTCTAGCGAATCTTCTGACAAACTGTCACCATGGCCGAAGGCCTATGAGACCAAAAGGACACAAGACCGACATGCTGGACTTCTTGGCCTTTGGACATCATTTTTAAAGGTTCACGAGACCGATAATGTCGGTCGCATGAAACTGCCGGTCTCGTGGGCTGTCGGTCTACTAAGATTTTCCGGTCGAGCTCACCTTTTGTGTCCTGACAGGTGCTATTTTCGCATTCTACCCCCTCGTTCAACCTTGGGGACGAACTTGGGACACGTCGAAAACCTTTTCTCCGTTTGCTACTCTCATCTGTATACAACTTAATTGCCATGCCAACTGGGATAATATGTGCCATCATAGCACTTATGATGAGCAGTCCACCTCTCCAACCGTAAGTTTCACGTAAGAATTCAGCTAAGAGCGGTAACAGAACCATTCCGGCACCATATCCAGTCAAACCGAGGCTGTAAAGTAGGTTGAAATTCTCCTTAGCCACACGGTGCAATGTCATGGTACAACATATCATTACTATACCATTTCCAAGACCTGTTTAACATCAAAGAGAAACATGTGGGACGATTTACATTGAATTATTATATCTAGATATAAAGCATAATCACTCAATTAGATATACGCCATGTTTCAGAGAAGGTATATCATAATGTATCAATATTCTAGCTTTCTGATTTGGCAGAGCTGCAGACATTCAGCTATTAGGGACTTTTAGAATGAGTAGACGAGAACACGACGTACGCCGACTGATCATGCGTGTCAACGTACTCAACTTCTCATGTTGACTACAATTAGGAATCTTTTAGATTGCACTCGACGATATACATGCATGCAGGAAGTAACACTATGAATTACATGACAGACAAAGAAAGAGGACAAAATATACAGTTCCTCATTCTACCCTCAACAATAGGCCATTTTCTTAATGTAACCAAATTTAATGCATAGGTCTTTGTGAAGTGCCTCAATACAAATTATTTCATTCACCTGATAGGAATAGTAGTATTTCAATAGTCAGAATGCAACTACATATATTAAGTGTTGATAGGTAGTTTAAGCCATAATGTTTGTCCAACGTGGCAACAACTAATGTATGCAGTTAGGATTCTGTATATTGAAATACTATTATTCTTAACAGGTGGATGAAATAGTTTGTATTGAGGCACTTCACAAAGACCTATGCATTAAATTTGGTTACATCACTGCTCTTATGTAAAAATGTGTAGAACAGGTGAATATGCATGTGACACTTGTTCTACACATTTTTACATAATAGCAGGGAAGGGATGTTCCTTTGTCTACCTGAGGAATTGTATATTTTATGCGCACGCGGCATATACTAGTATCGTACTAGATTTAGGAAAATCAAGGTTGACGCATTCTCGATCGCCGACTGAGACGACGTGACGCATGCGCAGTGCCTTAAAATGACGTCATACGTTGCAGTCAAAGCTGAAAAAGTGCAAATCTAAAAGTCCCTATTGTACCGCTAAGTCTAAATTACCAGACAATAGCGAACACTATAGCGGGCAGTTGCTATTTTGTGCCTCACTGAAACAATTATAAATAAATGCACATAATGTTCACAGTGCAAACGCACAATAAAATGTCATCAGTACGCAAACTATTTCTTTAGAGATATTCGATATTCGAGAAACGAGAAGAATGATTTGATGAGAGTAAGTTAATTTCATTCCCCTTCGAACTCTTTCCGAAAAAAATATAATGTAATCAACTGTAAGGTTTAAAGAAAGAAAGGAGTGTAAGCATTTTAAGTAGGTTCAATGTACAGTTTCTTACCGGTTATTGACAGATAGATTGCTATTTGAGCGTTGCTGGTTGCCATGGATGTCAAAGCCACGCCCAATGAAGGGAGACATGTACCAGATATCAAAAGCAGACGACGAGTCGAATGGTGACGATAGAGGGCAGCAATGATCGGACCTGTATGCAGACAAGAACACTCTCAGGGTATTATAATTGATATACAATGTCTATTTATATCAAATAGTTGTCATCAAATGAAACTTCATTTAGTAATATATTACAATAATATTATTATCATCGATCATTTAGGAGCGCTATAAACAAAACCAAAATACCATTGAGCTTTCAATACAAAAATAACAGATTGTGAAAGGAAACAACCTTTCACAATCTGTATGATTCAGAAAATAGGTAAATCGTATTAAATTACGAAAGGAAAAAAGTACGTTTTTAAGGATCTTTTGAAAGTGTCAAGTCAGGTAAATCTGTTGATGGAAAGGGGGATATTGTTCCAAGTTTTCAAATATTAAATGTACACTGTATTTAAAGTATCATTTACGATCAAGGATCTAAATCTTCATTTGAACAGCCCTTGTCATGGTTTTGTTTAAATTTGACTTATTAAGGAATTCCACTGGTTTTATCTTTCCAAGTGGGTCCGTTACCGATTATGAGAGGAATATGCTCAATTGCTCATTACTGTTATTCCACTCGAAAATTGTGAAAAATGAGCTTTACTTCGAGAAAAATCCGCTCAAATGACCCTTAAACATGGGTAGGGGTTTCAAACCAAATCTGAGTGCCCCCCCCCCCCCCCCGGATTAAAAAATTTGAATTTGTTGGTGCTTTGAAATAACCATAGTTGCCAAATGTGCAAATTCTGTGATCTATATTGTTATGGACTGTTGCACATTTTATGATGTGTAACCCATGTCATACAGTTTGGTAGCAAATCAATTTGTAAGTAATTTTCAGTTCACTCCTGAGTTTTACACTTTAGAATTAAAGTGACTAAGTGAGTATAGTTGAGTAAAGTTTCTAAGAGCTTGTAGTTACAATACATGTACCTGCTTACTTTGGCTGAATTAATTAAATAGATCCAGAGACGTACCGTTTGAATATGACAGAGCTGCAATATGATTTCTAAAACATTAATGAAATCTGATGGTATATACATAAATAATGCTTATATGTAATACATAAAACATGGTTTATTATGTCAATATTGTTTTGGAACCTGTGCTGTGAATCTGTTATTAGTATTTTTAGTAAATAGAACATTGAATACTATACTATACAAATCATTCTGTCATTACTTTTCATGTGAGGTCACACAGAGAGGAAAATGGATGGTAATATCCATCAAGAAAACAAGATAACAAATGATACTTAAAGATAAACTCCAGTTCTGGTAAAAATAAGAAAATTAATTCTCACAGAATCAAACGAAACTTACACTGAATGTTCAAGATTACAAATAAAAGACATGTGCCAAACAATTTTGGAAGAAAATGTATACTGGCTGAGTAATGAGCATAGAAAGACAAGGAAATCAAGGTAGTACCAACCCCGACACCATGTGTGTTGTCCCATATATAGCTTTCTGTGTCGGTGCTTGTTAGTTTACCAAGACTCGGCCGAATTTATTATGATTTTGATGACTCCAGAACCTTGCAGTGCACACCAATACTTACATGCTACATGATCAACTGTTTCTGATCCATTCCACACCTTTTCTTTCACAATGCAATCGCATTACCAGTACTGGAGTTTATCTTTAAGGAATGTATGATACAGTATTCAATTATGCTTGTGATGGGGATGTATGATAGGGGCATATGTGACTTATGTGTTCATATGCATGAGAGGCATTTAAATTTACATGTCAAAAATCTTTTTTTGTTTGTAATTAATTTCATTCATTATTTAATTTGGTATTACTGTGTGTGTGTGTGTGTGGGGGGGGGGGCTTAACTGCATATACATGTAGATCTTTGTGTGGTAGGGGTGGCTGTGTGTGAATAATAAAATGAGCATGGTATACAATTTGTCTCTTTGCTGATCGTATGATTGGAAACTACTGTATGTTTATGTCATTTTCGCTTCATGGAGCTGGTTCCGGGGGGGGGGGGGGTGAGGAAAGCTAAGGGGGGGAGGTAAGGGGTTATGGAGCATGTATGTATGAAAGGAAGATGCTCACTTGATAAGACTTACGCCCGAAGAGAGATGGAAATGATTTTAACCTGATGATCGATGAACAGGCATTGCCCTACAAGCATCGATGGATTAAAGTAAGTAAGTATGTGACTAATAATGCCATCCCTTTGGAAAACTTGATAAATACACAAATGCATCTGATTCTATGTTCATACTGATATCAGGTTTTATGAGACTTTTTACCAATATGTATACATGTGTTAATTAAGGTAGTATATTAGACATCAAACTTGTATACGATTAATCATCAATTCATAACATCACACTTCTCAAAACACAATTTTGTATGCACAATAAGCATATTTCCTGCAAAACATGCCAATAAATATCTCCCCGATTATGGTTGCTATGGAGGAAAAGTCCCTAGCAACCAATTCTTAACTTTTTCTTTGTTTTCTGCCGTAATTAGTTACTGCTCAAGTTTCAAACGTGGGAACGTGTCATTTTTGTTTCAGATACACATTTCCAAGATATCTAGTACATGTTTAGGTACTTCCCAGACGGAGACCACGGAATTCAAAAACTACGCAAGAAAACAGGCCTCGGCCCATGGTCTGATATGAATAATTGAGATTACATTCTCACCTGGAAAGTGGCAGAATGCAACGAGGAGACCAAGAGCAATTCCGATATCCGTCGATGTAGTTCCAATACTAATGTTGATATCTTCCAAGTAAATTCCAATGATCTTGATAATACCTATACTACTGGATGTCCTTAAGAAGGTACACACCACCAGAGGTAAACTTGGAGAAGTTAAAATCTCATGAAAACGACCCATGGTAGGCTATGGTCAAATCATTACACCAAAAATGAACGTTGTGCTTCACTTACATGTATGGTAGCTGGTTAACTCATAGCCTGCCATTAGGGACTTTCAGATTGAGTGGACGAGAACGCGACGAACGCCGACTGATCATGCGTATCAACGTACTCAACTGCCCATGTTGACTACAATTAGAAATCTTTTAGATTGCACTCGACGATATACATGCATGCAGGAAGTAACACTATGAATATGACGGACAAAGAAAGAGGACAAAATATACAGTTCCTCATTCTACAACAATTGCTGTGGTAGACAAAAGAATATCCCTTCACTGCTATTATGTAAAATGTGTAGAACAGGTGAATATGCATGTGACATCTGTTCTACACATTTTTACATAATAGCAGGGAAGGGATGTTCCTTTGTCTACCTGAGGAACTGTATATTTTATACGCACGCGGCATACTAGTACATTGAGCATGTTTATGTAAAGGCGCTATATAAATATAAATATGTATGTATGTATGTACTAGATTTAGGAAAATCAAGGGTGACGCATTCTCGATCGCCGACTGAGACGACGTGACGCATGCGCAGTGCCTTAAATGACGTCACACGTTGCAGTCAAAGCTGCCGACGTGCAAATCTAAAAGTCCCTATTATTTAGCGTTACCTGTACCTGAGAGGTGAAAAGCAAGCTGAATCACTGTATAAACGTACCCTGGGTCAGGGGCCCATCCGGCAGGCGGCCAGGGCGGGGGCCTAATTCGTGAGAAAATATTTAGCGGCGCATAAGCATTTGGGGGGGGGGTGGGGGGTTGTGAGTTTTTTTTTAACTCAACGACCACCCCCCCCCCCTCCTTTAGCAAAACAAAACAATAGTAAAATTGTGGTTACCATCGTTTTTTTTTTTTTTTTGGCCAGGGGTGGGGGCCCATTTTACTTTGAAAAGTGCCCCTTTGCTGGTAAACGCACCTTTTTTCTTTGATGTGCCCTTCACCTTTTCTTTCAAATGCCTCCTTTTAACCTAATATGATAAGTGCCCCTATCCATATTTAGTAGGTGACTTATTTATTTTGAATAAAGTGCACCTATTCCTTTGAAAAGTGCCATGTTACAAATTATTTCATTCACCTGTTACACATAATTGTATTTCAATAGTCAGAATGCGCTTTGCATACATTAGTTTTTTTTGTGAAGTATGATGGCGTTAAAGCACACGTAGTCAGTGCAAATAGATACGGACGTGAAACAAAAATCAAACGGCATACTCAAAAGTGCCGAGGCGGTTCCGAGGGATATGAGAGGCAGATGCGCCCATTAAAAAGCAATCTGGCAAATGTGTTTCCACAATTGTGGTCCTGCGCCCCAAACGACCCACAGCACCTCAAAAGGTGCTTATTCTACCCCCCCCCCTCTCTTCACACACCCTTTCTCCCTCCCTCTCTCTTGCGCCCACCTGTCTACACAATCTTGGATCCGTCTTTTTGAATATGTAATTACAAAAAAGAAGTTTTGTTTGCCTTTATTCAGATTTTCATAATTATACAAAATGATAAAGAGGAACATATTTGTTCTTATTTCGGTATAAACATAGTACATTGTCTCATACATTATAAACACAGACATATTTCAAAAAGATCTTCCCTAAGTACTAAGTACCCAAACTAAAATAGTATATCTTCAATCAAGTATACAATTTGTAAGTATTACCGTCATCTCTTCCTTCTTTTATATTGAAAAATCTAATTGTTTTTCTTCTCTCAAATGGCAGAATCGTATTACAATTTGTATACTTGATTGAGGATATACTATTTTAGTTTGGGTACTTAGTACTTAGGGAAAATATTTTTATAATTCACACCACGTGACGGCGCCATATTTCTGTTCTAAATCCATTCATAGGCGCAGGATCCTCAAAAGAAGTAAACATTTTCCAATTTCATGCACCCTTTTTAACCTCTGATAGGAGCCCCTTTTACTTTGAAAAGTGCCCCTTTGCTGGTAAACGCTCCTTTGTTCTTTGACGACAAAAATGCCCTTCCCCTTTTCTTTCAAATGCATCCTTTTCACCTAATATGATATTAAAGTGCCCCTATCCATATTAAGTAGGTGATTGATTTATTTTGAAATAAAGTGCACCTATTCCTTTGAAAAGTGCCATGTTACAAATTATTACATTCACCTGTTACACACAATAATTGTATTTCAATTGTCAGAATGCGCATTGCATACATTAGTTGTTGCCATGATAGCAGGCCGGACAAACATTAGGGATTCTCATAGCCAGGCGCGGATCCACGATTTTCAAATATAGTGTGGTACGGTATGTCACTGAGACAGCTCCCGTAGGATTTTTGTGCCAAAGTTGATTTTTTTGCTGTTTTGGCTTCAAAAGGGTCCCAATTGGCCAAAAATGATGGGGTTCAAATTTTCAGACCCCTCCTTCATTTCCTGGGGGGTCCTAGACCGGGAGCCAGTGGGGGTCACCCTAGCACTTCTTACATCTGAAGGGAGGCACTCACCAGAAATGAGATAAGGCACTTATGAGTATGGGAGATGGGCATTTGTCGACGGAAAAGGGGCATCCATCAGAAATTGATTTATCAGAGGTGAAAAGGGGCATTTATGAAAAGGGGATAGGTCCCTTATTAGAAAAGAAAAGGGGCACGATTCAAAATAAAAGGGCAGTTAGCAGAGGTGAAAATGGGCACCCATCATAGATGAAAAGAGTACTTATCAGGAGGGGAAGGGGTACTTTTCAAAGTAAAACGAGCATCTCTCAGATTTGAATAGGGGCAATTATCGGAGATGAAGAGCGCACTGAAGTGAAAAGAATTAACTTCTCGTATATGAAAAAGGTCATTTACCAGAGATGAAAAGGGGTACTTATGAGAATAAAAAGGGACAGTTTTTATTTATGAAGGGCCTCATTTTCTAAATAGCCCTTATCAGATAGGAAAGGGGGCACATGTGTTGATACAATGTGCGCTTATCCGACTTAAAAAGGGGTAGCTTTAAATAGGGGAAGGGGTACTTCTTACAAAGTAAAAGTGGCCCTTTGGGGGTACTTGAAAGTGGTGGGAACTTTGCCCCCTACCCCTGCCACCCGCCCCATCATCTAAAAATTCAAAATAATGTTGTAGGGGCCGGGCGCGGCTTTATCATGAGTGCTTTTATGTGAACCTCTTTTTTATGAATATATTATGCTGGATTCCAACCCAGATTGCACACCCTAAAATGATAGTATGATCATCCCCAATACGCTTGCAGTTCACGTATGCACCCCTTCCTCCTTATCCATCGTTACCGTCACTGCCATTTACGTATGGCCGGCCGGCGTATTTTTTATTTACACGCTAGAGAGGGGAATTTCTCGATTAATTCTAATGAAACCGCTTAATTCCAATGAAACCGCTCGCGAAGAGTGTAGCCTGGATCGGAGAGCTCGCTAGTGCTACACGCTAGTGTGGATTTACATCCAAGAGAAAGTTTGCTTAACTTTTTCTTGAAACAATTGAACGGTTATGGAAACTGTTTATGTTTCTAATCTTCAAATATTAATATTATTCTGCATCAAATATAAAACATTGATTTCTATTGTGGTATATAAAGGCACGAACTTACGTTAATACATACACATATTTTTTTTTTTTAAACAAGAAGGTGCACCATGGTAATACATTTTAACAAACCCATCAACTTATTACCTAGACAACTCGTCACCATAGCCATTGTAAAACCGTATATTAAAGGTAATACAAAGTTTTGGGAAATTTTGAAAATTGGGTGGATAGTGAATCTTTACAATTTTGATATATTTGGATGCCCCTGTGGATGTATTATAAGCACTAACAAAACGAACCCCTAAAACACTTCTGTTTTCGAGAAAAATTGAATAACAATTTACCGGTACTCCCGGTAAATTTTGATAAATTTCAAATAGCGCCCACGGCCGTAAAGTGGTAGCTGCGACCATGAAAATCTCAGAATATGTAGTTGTGATAAACAATTTCCAAACGGGAATAGCTCATCGGTCGATTTTAGTCAAGAAACATTGTTTCATAGCTAAATTGATATCTTGACCTTGAGAGGGAGCTATACAACATAAAGAGTTTAT
Source organism: Strongylocentrotus droebachiensis (assembly GCA_035222895.1). Taxonomy (NCBI): domain Eukaryota; kingdom Metazoa; phylum Echinodermata; class Echinoidea; order Camarodonta; family Strongylocentrotidae; genus Strongylocentrotus; species Strongylocentrotus droebachiensis. Next base: position 2,323 of record JAVYIG010010522.1, on the reverse strand, counting down.
TATTTATAATTTCATAACTTTAGACTCGATTTCAACCGGGACAATGATCAATGAATATTGTAGGAACGCATATGCTTCCAATATATTAATTTGAACCAAATTCATGGCCCCATACCAAAACTTTGTAATACCTTTAATGATACATGTAAAGTATAGATTGAAGCAATTCTCGTCAATTGGCTGTATCCTGAGTGTGATTTATATAATGGATTTTGAGTAAAATTTGCATCTACCTGTAGTTGAAGAATAGATATAGTGTATAAATTCATTAAGTTGGAGTTCAATTGGAAGGAAGTAACGAGGAATATTAAAGCATGGGAGACTGGGAGATGAGGAAAGCAAGAAGTTAGAAATTGAGAGATGACTCGCGAGATAGCCTTGCATTAATAAATCCTTTATATAATGTTGTCTTGAGAGAAGGTAGACGATTTTTTTTTTAATTGGAGATTAGTGCAAGTATTAGAAATATCGGAAATAGAATTAATGAGAAAGTTAATTTTTATCAAGATCAATACATGGGGGGGGGGCACCATCAAATAGGGCACTTTCTGGAATATAAGGTGCACCTACAAAGGGAAACATCAAAATGTAAATCTACCATATCTAGACATTGATAGACGTACGCGTAACGCATGTCACACACAGAAAAATGAGAAGAAAAGAGAGAATAATGTTTTTTTTTAAAGAAGAATATAGAGGAAAAGGAGAGAGACAGAGAGAGGAAGAGAGATAGAGAAAGAAAGAAAGAAGGCCTACAGATTACATTTCCGACTGAGGTTGCTCGACATGTGCTTAAGAAGTCTGCGGACGAAAGTACAACAATACGAAAACAGAAGTTATATGGAATTGTCTTTAAGAGAGAAAGAGAGGTTATTTCTAAAATGAAATGAAAGGGGCTATGTGACTCTTAAGGAGGAAATTACAATTTCTATCGCTCATGACGACTATTTTGAATTTCCTATTTTTTGTTAAAGTTCAAGAACTTCCTGGGGCTCTGCCCCATGCAAGACTCCCGGCAACAGCAAATTATTTACACAATTTCTTGCTGTCTGCTGCCTCGAGATCACTGGAGCGAAGAAAGGTAACATATAGCAAGAATCCCTATTCAGTGAAGGATTTATCCCTTTTATTATTAAAGACTCCCGGCAAAGGCTCTCCCCCTGCAAAATTGGAGAGAGTTTTATGTAGTTTAAGCTTCTAACAACCACTCCCGTGGACCTTTCATTATTTACACAATGTCTTGCTGTCTGCTGCCTCGAGATCACTGAAGCGAAGAAAGGTAACAGTGTATAGCAAGAATCCCTATTCAGTGAAGGATTCATCCTTTTTATGCAGATGCTTCTTCTACCATTCTTGACCAGAAGTGCGTTTCAAACTCATGATGTGGGCATCTTCCCATTGAATGTTGTGTCCAGTGTTAAGGGTTTGTTTTGCTACTTGCTGCCAAATCTGAGGGCTATGTTGTGTTCTTTAAAAAGAGGACACAATAGGGGCAGCGCAATTTAAATATCAAGGGATGTATTAGAGTTTTTTTCTATAATGAAATGAAAGGGCTATTTGACTTTCAAGAGCGATAAAAACTCTAATCCATCCCTTGAAATTTGAATTGCACTGCCCTCATTCAGTGTGCTATTTTCAAAGAGCACAAAAAGGCTTCAGATTGAAGATTCCATCTCATAAAATTGTCTATAAGAGAGAAAGAGAGCCTTATTTCTGAAATGAAAGGGCTATTTGACTTTCAAGAGCGATAAAAACTCTAATCCATCCCTTGAAATTTAAATTGCACTGCCCCCATTCAGTGTGCTATTTTCAAAGAGCACAAAAAGGCTTCAGATTGAAGATTCCATCTCATAAAATTGTCTATAAGAGAGAAAGAGAGTTTATTTCGAGAGAAAAAATGAAATGAAAGGGCCATTTGACAAGAGCCCTTTTTTTTTCATTTTAGAAATAACCTCTCTTCCTCTCTTATAGACAATTTTCTCTCTTGAAAGTCAAATAGCCCTTTCATTTCATTTTAGAAATAACCTCTTTTTCTCTCCTAAAGCCAATTTCTCTCTTGAAAAGGCTCTGCCAGGCCCCTCTAGCTCTGCCATGTTGTATGGATCCATTAGAAAGCAAAATAAGCCCACTCAATAATTAATATATATTAAAACGTCATAGCGATTCATCCAAATAAGAAATCCACGTAAGAGGCAGTTTGAAAGTTTTAAGAAAATTCCTTCAAATTCCAGGATATTAGGTTTTCTTTTTCAGGAAATTCTATTTAAACGAGTGGAAGCACTGGCGGCTCTGTTTTTTTTTAAACTGTAACAATTCTCCTTGG
>JAVYIG010010521.1:37995-68618 GCA_035222895.1 Strongylocentrotus droebachiensis | reverse complement strand
GAAATAGCTGTTAAGTTACCTTTCAATGTCCGAAATGGCTCTGTACTCCAGCTTTACTTCAGCAGGTGTTGGTAAAAACTGGCTTAAAGTGTGTCCTGTAAATAGTCTCAAACTGCAACTGGTCTCACAGTCATGCAGAACGTCAGAAGCTCACTGAGAAAGAAAAAAAAATAATCACGGGTGTCACAAAGTTCAAAACAGCTGGCTGGTGGACAACTCTAAAGCTTTTAATGAGGAGAACGAGGAAAATGGAGACCGTTGTGAGTGATCCAACTGGCAGAGGCTTATTTGGTATCTCAGGTTGATGGACGATATCGAAACGATGACTGGAACAGCGCTATACGGTTCCACACTTGACCAACTTTTCGGCGCTGACTGGATTGCGACACGGCACGGATGGGTATAGTGACAACCGGGCGAATGCGGGCGAAAGTATGACGACGCTCGCGAGGGTCGCCCGTCTTATCTATCCACTTAACACAGGCAGCTCCCCGAGAACTTTTACCCGAAGCGAAAATGCGTGTTCTCCCCCTCACAGCAGAAAGATGTATATAGATACTTAGTTTGCTTCGGGTGGTTCAATTAAATTTGTACTCTCCTTTACAATTAGGAAGTTCTCGCGGATGAATTTCTAGTGGCAGTCGTATGGCTATAAATTGAAATGACTGGGTGTTGTTTTGGTTTTAGTTCCCGAAAACGGAGGGGAAAAAATAAATGAAAATTGTACGCAACGCCACCCTTTAAAAAAGAATATGGTGCTGTTTTGCTAGAGACAGTCAGGTGCAAAAGGGGATACTAAATTTCAGCAAACATCTTTATGCAACTCAAGGATATTGAACTATACCATTTGCGTTTCTCTTGGTGATAGGCAAGATAGGGCAAGGCCTACTTAAAATGTTCTTTTTTCATGGAATAGTTAAACAAACATTATTCTGTCCAGAGAAGCCTTTAAAAAAGTCGATTTATTTATATCGACTTACATGCGTAAAGAAATGTTGTTGAAATTAATCTACCGAAATTGCATGTATCTAATGTGAAAAAGAAATTTTGCTGATCTATATCCTTTTGTTCAATATCCTTTTTTAATAATATTTCTGCATGATTTAATTAACGCAGTTTCACCCACAGTGTGAATAAAATATAGGATTATATACACTGCGAGACATAATGACCATAGTTGACATAATAGCGTGCACGCAGTACGGTATATAATCACACATTAATAGTTGGTATACTTTTCTGGTGTTGGCTTATATGCAGATACTGTGTTCATACTGAGAGAACACAAAGTGACACAGTTTAAAACACAGTGTGAACGCACCACAGTGTGATAACAGAGTATAGATGATTATACCTTTTGCACCATGCTATTTTTACACTGCGTGACACAGTGTGATAAACGGTAGCCACAGTTCAAATCACAATGTGAACGCACCACAGTGAGAGCACCGAGTAGGCCTATTTGTCATGTACATGTTATTAGTCACATGTTGTGAAACAAAAGGTTTCAAAATAATCATTTACGCCGTGTAACGGATAATGATGTGTTCACATCTTCGGTAGATAAACTATATGATTGTGTTTCCTCTGTATATTATGTGCCAGTATAGTTATGGACAAATGGCCGACGTTGAAGATTATTTTTCTCTAAAGATCAGTGCTTGAAATCGGATCTACGATTCTTTGACCGTGAGGGGGTTCCCTCCAAACCAGGCAATACTTTTAGATTCAACTCAGTGTCAATTCACAAAGTCTAAATCTTGTTCGATTTTCGCTTTAAAACTTTTTTTCTGGTGAATTATGTTTTGACATCTAAAAAACTGACCAAGTATGAAAGGTGGCTGTTATCAACCCATCTAACTGATTTGTAATATATCCCTCTCATTTCTATCTCTCTTTCTATCACGTTATATTTGGCAGTTTTTCATTAAGCACCTCCATTACATTTCTAGCGATTACTTTAACATGGAACAAAGTGGGACTACTCCATGTTTACAAGATCAGTGGATATCATATGCGGGAATTTGTAACACGTGTTGTCTATACGTCCTGGTCTATTGCAATGGAAAAACATCTCTGAAAATCGTTTCCTATTCGGATCTTGACGGTACCGATTCATCTTAAAACCGTAAACAGCTGATGATAACCATAACACGAACGATCAGCGACACACAAAGAAGTAACTCCATTGAGGCCATTTTGAGAAAAAGTTGTTTATGTGTCACTGAGCACTTGGGCCTTAAGGAGGCAAGTCTATGTTTCACTAGCCATTGACTTCTGGGTGGAGTTAAGTCTTTGTGTTTCCTGGAAACCCCACATTTCTCTCAACATTTTGATATCAAAATATGGAGTTACGTTTTTGTGTGACTGAACCCTCGAAGAGTATAGATAAGAGATCGTTGGCTGTACGCAAGAAGACCGTTACTGCCATTGAGAAGCCGCAGCTCTAACGACCGTCTTGCGGGCAGCCGAGGGAAGACATAATATGCTGGCGTACATAATGTCATCTATAAAGATATCCATGATGATCTTCGGGAACAGGTGAAAAATAAGTCCGGAACATCCCTCCCCGTCCCTATCCCGCTTCTTGTTTACAGCTACCGTACGCTAAACTCGATCAATGATAAGAATGATATATCAAAACAGAGTCTATACTTTATATAAAATACTCGATTTTATATATTGAATACACTCGAACGGTTGAAATAATGTTAATCTTTATACAGTGCTTTGATATTATAATATTAAAACCTTGGTTCTTATCTTCCATGATCCTAGTTGAGAAGATACATTTGTTTTCATCACTGGCGATGTGTATGTGTTTGTTTGTTTGTTGTTGTTGTTGTTGTTTTGTTATTTTGTTCTGTTTTTTTTTGTTTTTTTGAGGGAGGGGTTAAGAGCCGGGGTGCTCTTGGAAGATTGGGAGAATGCGAATTCACTCGTAAGAAATACAAACATAATATATCCGCACATTTCAACAGGTGATATTAAAGGGGACAGGGCAAAGGGGATCGTGTTATATAAACTTCTCAATAAATAACAATTTAACCTAGAAACAGTTAATGTTATAATTAAAGGAAATGCAGACACGTAGGGATTGTATAGTTTTGTTTCAATTAACCTTGATCGGTATAAGCAGTGGTGGATTTAAAAGGATACAACTGACATAAGACCCCTCCCCTCTTAAAACCCAATCTACAACATCCAGAGTACGTAGGAAATGTAACCCAACATGTTCCAGTGCCATTTTTTTCACTTTGAGACCCCAAAAATGCACCTGGTGTCTCTCTTTCTCTCTCTCTCTCTCCCTGTCTCCCTCTCTCACTCTCTTTCTTTCTTTGCAGATCAAACTGTTGTACGTTATGTTGTGTACCTAAAAGAAACAATGCAGTGTTTTATATGTCTAAAGATGGACAGTCGTGTATAAATGAATGGCAAGGACAGAACAGCTGAGGAAAAAAAATAAAAATTTCGCCATTGTTGTGATAAAAGATACCCTTAAATGTCCTCATTGTATTTCTAAGATGTTATCGAATAACATACACGGAAAAATAAGCTGAAAGTAGGATTAGATCAGCTTACATTAATGTCCTTCCGCAGACTTTGTAATCCATTAAAGAACGAAATATGAACCGTTGAATTTCTTTAAAAGCCTATTATTATGTTACTATAATTAAAGAAAATTCTATTTTTCCCCAAGATTATAAAACCTCAATTTAAAGCCTATTATCCTGCTCGTGCAAAATTATATGGAAATCCCCTTCCTCGAAAAAAAAAATTAAATTCTGTTGAATGTTTTTCATTTCATTTTTTCAACATGTATTCGTGAACATTTACATTTTTAAAGCAAATGTATAGGAATCATGAAGAACAAATGCCATACGAGAAGGAGTAGATAACAACACAACACACATGCAAATATGAAAACTAAATTCCGGAACAAATGCTCTGAAAAATACACTGATGTGTGTGGTAGTTGGTTTTTCAAATTTTGCTTTAAAACTAAAGATAATTTTCAGTGCTTAGTCACTGACTGAATTGGGATAAATTTCAAATGAGCCCACGGTTACCTGACGAGACCCTTATGATTTATGCTGCCAATTTGATTTTTAATGACCTTTATGATGATGATTACGGACTCATAAAAAAATGGAACAAATCGCATCATAATTTTTCCGAAAAATTAAATAAACGATAAAGTTGAGTTCGGGCCATGCAACACGATTGTGAAAGAAACTGCATTCACAAAGGTTGTTTACGGAGTACATGGAAATTTGTGAATAGTGTAAGGTTTTTGGAACCTTTACATTGATCAGAAAGTGATTTACTCTTTTTAGAAAGCACGTGCACTACACACGCATAATTATCATGACTGTTTGGTTCAAACAAATTAGTTATATCTTGTCATATTTTAGATATGAGGGCATTTGAAGGGCAATCCTCTTGTTTTCAGGGGACATTTCTGTTATGAATTTCTTCACCGAAACTCAACATTCTCTTTAAGCCCGGATATAATGAAACCCTTAATGGAATTACAACGCAACCTTGAATATTTCATCATGATACGTAACAAAGGGGTTGGTGCATTTCTATTGTTACATAGAAGCATGTATTATATCAACGTCGCGCGGTTTGGTGACATACAAACTAATACTACTGTCATTATTCATAAGAATTACAAAATGGGTAATTGGGTCCGCACTGACATAGTCAGTCGTCAGCGAGTTTTCGCTCAGCGACGGACAAACCTTCTACGACGCGGGAGCACTCAGGGTTACGGCCGTCGCAAACAGACCGCCCTCGTTACAATCAGCGGTTTCGCTTTTGGGTGAACGTGTACGTATAGTACGGAGGAGCTGACGTCACCGCTTGGGAATCTCCCTCTCCCGCAAACATGGCGAATTTACATCGATTGTAAGATACACTTCTAGAAGCCAATACTTTCGACGTTATAGCTGATTTAGAGTTCGTGCTTCTTAGTGATATCAACAGATCTAGCAACCTTGACTTCCGATATGATCATGGTGGCCATCTTCTTTTCCGTCCCCTGATGTGATCATCGCATGTAAAAAAAAGATAACATTCCTATACCATCTTTGGTAAAAGCTCGCTGTTTGGCTGTTGATTCACTTGGGGCGTCATTGAGAATGCCCGTACGTAGAACCGTTCTGGATTTCAGTACCTCAGCGGTCACTCCGCTGTTACTATAGTAGCTTCTCGATTTTGCACACGAACCGCAGATTCTCCGTCCGCGTTGAGCTTGCGAAAACCTGCGGTTCTCGTTCATCTGGGACACACTCTAGTATTAGAGTACCGAAGTGCTGACATCATGTTTGCTCGTCGTTTAGGATACTGGTTCTAAACAACATCGTCTGCGCATGAGGTCCAACGCGAAATCAATTAAGCAACGGGCTGGAGCAGGACCACGTTCAGTGTTTGGGGCGGGGTTTGGGGCTGGTGTGATCACCACACCATTGTTTGGCACAAAATTGTTTGGAACCTGCAACCTTGACAGCTTGGCCGGTATGACGTCACACTTTGCTCCTTCATTCTACATGCACTATCTTCATGCAGAAGAATGGAAATCCACTCGTTTAGAGTTATATTAACGATCACTTCGTTTTGGAGTTGAATCCACTCCAAATCATATTGGAATCCACTCCAAGGTAGTGATTAGAATTAATCCTGTGAGAGTGGATTCTGCTATTTCGAGCGTGGATTGAGTCCACGAAGTGATCCCCTAAAAGTTGAATTTTTTAAAGATTAACTCACCTACATCAGCTGAATCAAATGTGTGAAAGCCGGTTGATCGGTATACTATAAACTACAAAAAAAGAGGGACAACATTTCTTTATTTCATCTTTCGGGTGTTAAATAAAAAGCTTCGGTGCAACATGGGAACATTCAGTCCGCTTGTTAAAATAAAATCGCTATCACATTATTTTGAATTGGTGCTCAAATTTTGATGACAATTTTAAATGCGGATCTTATGTCATGTTGTATATTCATGTTTCTCGAGCCCCCACGATAGAATTATTGTATCGTAATTTCGTTAACGGATACCACGGTATCGGATATTCGAAATCATTTTGCAATTGTGGTTTTAGAAGAATCGGCATAAGAATTCAGCTTTAAAAAGAGAGTCCATCCTAGAATAAAACTGGTGGCTCTATGATTTCCATCGCGAACAGAAATCTGTTTTTTTTGTATCACAAAGTGTCATAAACGGTCACTTTTCTTTCCCCCCCCCACCCCCACCCAAAATAAAATAGCAATAATGATGATGATAATGATGTTCTTTATATACCTATACGCGCCCTATAATTTATGAGACATGTCCCTCTCTGAATAGATCTCCATCAACAACCAAAAGGAGAGAGATTATGGAGAATTTTCAGGACTAAACTTGAGATCTGGTCGCAAGGGGAATCAGTTTTTATCAGGTTGCCGATTTGTGCGCGGTAGTTTCTGACTTTGAAAACTTTTTGTATTATTCTTTCTCATTTTCCTCCAACTTTCAGTAATTCTCTCATTCTTCTGCTTTCTTTAAAGCTCTTCAGATATCAGGGTTGGATTTTTTTTTGTTTAAAGATAAGATGAAATAATCGGGTTTGAAGACGGACCACAAAATAACATACTTTCAGCCTTAACACCCTTTTGGCTTTAAGCATACGATGTTGCATGTAACATCAAAGAAAAAATAAAAGAATCTTTAATCTTGAATCTACTGCGTAGATGCGATTGCTCATTATAGCTTCGAGTCATTTTGCGCAATAAATACCCATACAGGTTTGTTTCATAAATTCTTTTTTTCAAAGAGCTTTTCATACAAAGAAACCAGGAATATGTATGGTCCCATTCCAGACTCATGGCAGGTCATACGATGTTTACAACACTAAACCAACAAAATAATATTTGATATAGTTGTGTTACAGTTACAGTTGTGTTACAGATTACTATGGGCTATACATTATAATACACTAATTAATTTTGGTTTCTTTTGAGCGTCCATTACTATATTCGAACAAAACAGTATAATGTACTCGAACAGAGGAAGACTACTATTATATGCATTGTATGATCTGGATGGTGAAGATCTAAAGATATGGAAGAAAATGGAACTGCAATCAAATCATGATAATATAATTAATATCTCGTTTTAATAACATACGTAGTAGTAGTCGAGGTACATGTGGCTCACACTGCCCCATCCCAGTTCTTTTCTGGAATAAAATATTGTAACAAATATATATACACTGTTTATACAGACGTGTAGAAATATATTTAGAGAGAGAGAGAGAGAGAGAGACTAAACACAAACAATGTTTTTTTAATTCGTTGTCAACGTTATGGTCAACGTTAATTGTTTAATAGTATAATCGTAATGGTCAACGTTAATTGTTTAATGGTGAACGGAATGGTGAACGGGATAGTAAACGTTAATGGTCAACATTGATGGTCAGCGTTAATGGTCCGTCATTATCGTTTTTTTTTATTTTGTTAGTCCCTTTTTAAATCTTCCCCGAATATAGCTTGTCCTTTTTTAACATATATATTCTGACGTCATCGGTTGGGTGTTGCTATGAGCTTGCTGGCGGCTGGAGAGGGTATCAACTAGACGAAATATTGAGTTAACAGAATACAGCATGAATTTTTTTTTTTCGTTGTCTTTAGAATTTAGAATTTATAGAATTAAATCTTTGCTCTTACGAATTCGGAAAGACATAGGGAGGGTTTTTATCAAATGCTAAGTATGGTTTCTCAATCAGCCATGCATGAAGTATTTCGTCTATGGCTGATCGTCAACGAAATGGAGTTAAGTCTCTTGTCAACTCAGTTTGTTACTACGACAGGCATCCAGTGAAAACGAATTCATTTAATAAAATTATGGAAATGCAAGCATTACCTTAAACAAAAAGAACTTTGTTATTCCTGGCTCATTTTTCCTGATTGAGGTGTCAAATGAAAGGGCGGAAAATGAACTTTCTAGGAATGTGATTTTCTCTTTTAAATTCAGATACCGTTTTCCAAATTACTTTTGGTACCCTTTCTTCAAATTGTCTTTAATCACTCATGCGTGGAATATGCACCATGTGAGTTGCACCAAAAAAGAGGAGTGTTTGATTTTTACAAATATATGTCATTTATTATGATAATTGTGATTAAGTTATGATAAAACATCGATAATTCTCGGTTTCGTTTTTTTTCTGGAACGCACTGTATAGAAGAAAAAGGTTGCAAACGAGGACAGTTCGACTGGGTTCATTCCAGATTTAATCGTTATTAAATGTGTGCCGGCATTGCTCGCGTATAATGGTAAACCCCTCGATATTATGACGTGAATTAAATATGATTTTCACATCGTTATGCAAAAATCATTATTTGATTAGACCGATCATATCACGCTTGTTGCGAAAGAGAAGTCCGCCGTTGATATCATTTGCCAGCCACTGTTAAACTAGATTAATTTAGAATCATGGATGAAAGGGGTAGTTGTCGGTAGAAGGGGCGTTAAATCAAATTCGATTACTAAAATGGATAATAATTGGCGGAACATGCCATTTATTGATCCATTTTCCCCACGTTGAAACATTTTTGTTCTAAAGTCATTAAACGGAGACGTTTTTACCCGTGTGGGCAAACTTGTATGGAGGGGAATAAGAGGAAAAGAAGAACAACAACAACCACAAGAACAAGAAAGACAAGAAGAAGGAGGAGGAGGACGAGGAGGGGTAGGAGCAGGAGGAAATGAAGAAGAAGAAGAAAGAAAAGAACAAGAGAAAGCACAAGGGAAAGCACGAGAACAAGAGGAGGGAATGAAGAATAGAAAAAGCAATAATCTACATGTCAATCTCTGTATCATCCTTGAAAACTAACGTCATTAACAAAATATACTTATACACAAATTTGGGCAACATCAAAGGAAAACTATTTTTTCTCCGTGTCATATGAACATGATTACCTGCCTAAAAAAAAAAAAATTGTCGTACACTTTTCAGCAAATATACAACCAAAACATGTAACTACAAGAATATATAATCGAAACGGCGTTGGGTTTTTTTAGCAGACGAATTATCCAGGAAATATAAATATTTCCCTTTTTATTTGGTATCAAGTTTGCTCAACAACACTTTCCAGGGGTATTTTATTGAGAAAACGCGAGAGACCGCGTGAGAAAAGAGTCGTGGAGAGCAGAGAAAACACAGATGCACACGAAAGAGGACAAAATCGTTAAAATCAGCTTGTCAGTATATGAAATAGGATGAGTGAAGAATTGCATTATCAAGAATAGCGGCCACAAATTATCCTTCATTTCCATAAAATGGTTGAAACGAGAGACACTAATTATTTCATTTTCATTTTGGACACGCTGCTCGGTTCTACCGACAATAGCTAGCGAGTAGGGCACGGTGTGACTGTTAATTGGTACTTCGTGAATTCGAGATCAGAATCACACTGACTTATTTTGTGGTTAATGTATATTTTTAAAATGACGTATGGGGCTTTTACAGAATTTTTATTTCGTGCTCTCTCTCTCTCTCTCTCTCTCTCTCTCTCTCTCTCTCACTCTCTCTCTCTCTCTCTCTCTCTCTCTCTCTTTCTCTTTCTCTCTCTATCTATCTATATTTTAAAAAAATATATACACATATAGATGTAGAACCTACATGTAGGTTTTATCCTGTATTAAGTCCACGGATTGGCATAAGATGGCGCAAAACAAAATATGATAAAAAAGAGAAGTTTCATGCTTTAAAACCAGCAGTTTTTACTAAGTCACGAAGTTTTAAGACGTACCTTACGTCTTTATAAAGTGCATATAATATATATATAAATACATATTGTCTATCTCTTGTTCTTTCTTTCACTGTTTTGGTTACACTTAGTTGCTCATTTTTGTTTTCTGCTACCATTGGAGACAAAACATGACCATTACAGTCATGATAATACACACAAAAGGGTTAATTAAAGCTAACGTTTACTTCAAATAAAATAACGAATAAAATATCACTGAACCCAAGGCATCACAAGTTGTCTACCTTCATACCTTCATGTTGGTTCCTATATGGTTACATTTAAATCGGAAGGATCTCTCTCTCTCTCTCTCTCTCTCTCTCTCTGTCTCCCTCTCTCTCTCTCTATTTTCACCTGTATACTTCTAGTTATTAAAGCAACAGATTGAAATTCAAGAGGCAGACACATGAATGTTATTAGCGTGTATCTAAACAATCACATTACACGCCTTGCATGCACTACTAGCGTATTCAAAGGTGGGGCAAGAGGGGCAATTGTCCCCCTCCTGACAAAATTTACGACCAACTTGACCTTTCTTCTTTACTTTCTCTTTGTCTCTCCATCAATCTGATTGACAGATGTTCAATTACCCGTATACTTCTAGTCATTGAACCAACCGATTGAAATTCATGAGGTAGACACACATAATGATGTTATTAGTATGTATCTAAACAATCACATTACACGCCTTACGTGTAGTAGCTTATTATTGAAGGAGGGGCAAGTGAGGGGGGAGCAATTTCCCCTCCTAACAAAATTTTCGACCCAGAACAAAGACAATTACTAGTTATAGACTGTATGTTTGCAGGTTAGGGAATGACAGTACATTAATAGTTAATTGGGTAACTTTGTCTCATATTCTGTAACAAAATCCTGGATTTAGCTCATGCTGCAATAATAATTATAAACCTGTATAGGTCAGTCAGGATCCCCATAACTTTTACAAGCTGATCGCCTGTCTGATTATCAAGATGTTTATGAATGGAAATCAAAATCAAATTTGGTGTTTTGCTAACGGCTTTCATAACACTACAGTCTATTGGGGAAAACGAGTATGGTAGAACCGGTCACTCAAAGATTTTTACTTTTTTGAGGCACTTCTTGATTATTTTGAAGCGCAATTCTTTTTTAGGGCTTCAATATTACACCATATCACAAACACTGATAACACGTAGGGCCGTGCATCTCAGAGTTAACATTGTTAAACGATGTCTTTAAACATGCACGAAATATAGACATCCCCATAAAAAAAAAAGTCGCTGCCCGATAGCACACAGTGACATTCAGCTTCTTCTTCTTTTTCTTTTTTTTTGGGGGGAGGGGCGTACCTCAGCTGAACTATATCCATAAGGCCCCACAGACATTCCTCTTAGACCCTCTTCTAACCCCCACCACCACCCCCTCTCTTTCTCTCTCTCTCTTTCTCTCTCCCTCTCTCTCTCTCTTTCTCTCTTTGTCTCTCCCTCTCTCTCCCTCTTTCTCTCTCTGTCTCTGTCTCTCTTTCTTTCTCATTTTCATGTGTTTTCCTAACTTGAGGTTTCTGTTTTACTTTCCCTTTCTCTCTCCATCAATATGATTGACAGATGTTCAATTACCCGTATACTTCTAGTCATTGAACCAACCGATTGAAATTCATGAGGTAGACACATAATGATGTTATTAGTATGTATCTAAACAATCACATTACACGCCTTACATGTACTAGCCTATCCAAGGTGGGGCAAGCGGGACAATATTCCCCCTCCTTACAAAATTTCCGACCCAGAAAAAAGACGATTACCAGTTAATGTTTACAGGTTAGGGAATCACTGTACATTAATAATGGTAGGACTACTCGACATGCACGAAATATAAACATCTCCATTAAAAAAGTTACTGCCTGATAGCAAGACAGTAACATTCAGCTTTTTTCTTTGGGGGAGGGGGCGTCCCCCAGCTGAACTCTATGCATTAGGCCCAACAGACATTCCTCTTAGACCCCCCCCCCCCGTCCAAGGTCTTGATACGCCACTGCTAACATTCGTTAACGTGCATTTGAATTATCCACCCACTTTCATTAATTAAAGTCACTCATAACCTTTAATAAGTAAGATGTAATAAACGCAATTCCTTTTTAAAGGGTAAAAGTTTAAAGAGGAAATTCGCATTGTTATCAGGTTCATTTGAATGCAATTCTCCATAATCTACTTAGCGAACTATATTTGTTTTCTGGATATTAACGAAAATGTTATTGTTTTTATTTTTGATAGAATAGATTCATCGCATAGATTTGCTTTTTTGGTGCTCGAAACAAAATTATTTATCGGCAAATCGTCGCGTCGGTGCAAGAACGCCCTTAGCTCCAAATATTGTGTCGTCTGCTATTTTTGACGATTTTGAGCCTTTTTGAGATTTTCACAGAAATGGAATCTACATGACACAAGAATTCCAGAAATATATTTTTTGTTGTCTATTTCGAAGTTTCTGATGAGTTATGAGCAATGCAAATAGGCCCTTAGTCGTCATCACGGTTTACGTTCAGCGCAGTAACGCCCTCCCGTACTAGAGGCGTTTTAGCGCGGACTTCGTGGTACAAAATTGTTTGTGCAAGAACGCCCTGCCGATCAACATGTCGTCTGCCGGGGATTCCAGTCTACTACGTAAGCAATTAAATAAACAAATTGTAATGTGCAGATAAGTCATTTATATCAGTTACTTATGGCTTTATGGTTGTTGAAAGTATTTAAGTGCCGATATACGTATTAAATGATTTTATTGTTGGTATACGGTACTAAAGAGTGTCTGGTGATGAACAAATTTAGTACACCTGTCCCACGTACTGTATATCGTGTCTTGTTATGGCGAATACGGCTTAGACTTACAATATGTAGCTATGAACATCTTTATTCGCTTATATAACAAAAATCATATGGTTATGATTAAAGGTGAATTAATATGAGGTGCATGTCCATCATTTTGTTTCATTAAATCCAAACATGTAGCTATGATTATGAACATCTTTAATCGCTTATTTAGTTATTATAACAAAAATCATATGGTTATGATTAAAGGTGAAATAATATGTTGAGGTGCATGTGCATCATTTTGTTTCATTAAATATATTCTAGTCTAGATCGATCTAGTCTGTACTATATATTATAGACATCTAAAGATCTAGATTCTAGACTAGATCTAAGTAGACCCTAGAATAGACCCTATAATAATTATTTTTTTATCATTATTAAACTGCATTAATTAATGTGTGATTGCGATGGAAGAAAAGACGCAACAGACGGTTTTCTAAGAAACAAATTCGCCATTCCATGTCATGTTATAATCAATGTCAGAGTTAATGCAACTTTTGTAGTTTTTATAAATCTCACAATTAATGGCTGCAAATTGGATGTACATAAAATTGAATGGCCGGGGTGCACATACTTAAGTGCACATCAATGTTCTAGCCAAGCGGAGAGGTGTTTAATGTGAGTTAGTTGTTCAGATTTTTTGCATCAATCTTCCGAATATTTTTGAACAAGTCACACAGGTATTTAGTTTTAGATTCTTGTTTAATATTTTTCATTTTTGTATGAAAAGTCTTGGTGCGCAGACTAGGGTACTATTGGAACGTAGATTTCAAATCTTTTCAACATCACATAGCTGAACAATTCAAATTTGTTAAATTGACTTCTGTTATTTTTTGTTTACAGCTGAAACAAACGGTATAGACCTGCTCATCCAATGGAGGAAGGATGGATCCAGGCACTACGTGGATTCGAAAGATGTTTGGTTCTTTAAGAAGAATCCATTAAGGAAAGGGACCAACGTGAAGATGAAAGATGAACGTGGACGTTGGTGGGCAGGGAAGGTACTTCAAGTGATTCATCGTAACTCATCAGGTAACTTATATATCATTTATTTTGAGTTGTATAAAATATCAGTCATTCAAAATGTTAGCCATTAAAACATCAATCTTACATAAAATACATTTCATATGATTGAATGAGGAAAAGAAAACATTTCCCATCCATCCCTCTTTTTCTCAACTCTGCAATCGCTAGTCAGCAAAACAAGTATTGAATATGAATTCTCTCTTTTTAGGGGATGCTGATAGTGTCAACACAGTTCCCCCCTTTGCCTCGGTGCAAAATGATGTCATTGATCCTGATGATGATATGCCTCTAAAGCACCTAGTCCATAATGGTAAGCAATTAACAAACATTATTTACAATATCTGGAGGTGTACATTATATTTTTAATTATAGAAAATATCAGTCATTGTAAATGTTAGCCATCAAAAGATTAATCTTACTTTATATACATTATCTCTTTTCAGAGGATGCTGATAGTGTCAACACAGTTCCCCCCTTTGCCTCAGTGCAAAATGATGTCAGTGATCCTGATGATGATATCCCGCTTAAGCACCTAGTACATAATCGTAAGCAATTAACAAACACTCTTTACAATATCTGGAGGTGTACATTATATTTTTAATTATAGAAAATATCAGTCATTGTAAATGTTAGCCATCAAAAGATTAATCTTACTTTATATACATTATCTCTTTTTAGAGGATGCTGATAGTGTCAACACAGTTCCCCCCTTTGCCTCGGTGCAAAATGATGTCAGTGATCCTGATGATGATATGCCTCTAAAGCACCTAGTCCATAATGGTAAGCAATTAACAAACATTCTTTACAATATCTGGAGGTGTACATTATATTTTGAGTTGTAAAAATATCAGTCATTGTAAATATTATGAATAAAAACATTAATCTTACATTAAATACATTTCATATGATTGAATGCTGAAAAGAACAAAATTCCCATCTATCCATTTGTCTCCACTCTGCAATCGCTAGTCACTAAAAACAAGTATGTAATATGAATTTTTTTCTTTTTAGGGGATGCTGATTGGGACAACATGGATGCCTCCTTTGCCTCAGTGCAAAATGATGTCAGTGATCCTGATGATGATATCCCGCTTAAGCACCTAGTACATAATGGTAAGCGATTAACAAACAAGCTTTCTAATATCTGCATGCGACAATATCATTTCGTCCCTATTTTCACGAAGTGACGGTAGTGAGGAAAATCGTAACGCAAAGTGAATGCAAATATGTGTTTTACAGAAAATGGGACATTGATTTTTTTTTTCACCTTTAATTGTCACACTGTAATAATGTACACATTATAATTAAAACATCATTCACATTACTTTTTGCAAAATTAATATTCAAAGGACCAAGTTTTTGGTGATTTGAGGTATCTTTCTATTTTAGTATCATTTAGATTCATCTAATATTATTTGTATGCCACACAGTTAAATGTACTTTAATATCAGTTTTCTAACAATAGCTATACATTGTAGTTATAATCTGAATTCAAAGCATAATTATATTATTTACTTTGGTCAAATTCCTCACTTCTACAGATAATACTGGCCCAAATTTGCCTTTATCCATTTCTTAAATAAAGATGTCATAAAGAGAAATAGTTGTATTAATATAGATTTCCTGATATTCAAACCAGATCGTTTTGTACCAGGACTGTATTACTGAAGAGCTTGGAAGTAACAAGTATGATTTCCAGGTAGTTTGATAGTTGAAGAATAAGGAAGATGCGAGTACTCCACACATGTTTAATTTTGCTTCCATGACCAGCCAAACATACTTTGTTTTGAATACAAATTTAATTTATTCACAACTTTCACAAGATTATTGTCTTTTCCTTATTTATCATTTATTTTGAATGAACAGAAATGACAGGGAATGAACACCACAAGAGCTGCATGCATACTAATTGCAGAGAGGACATTTTTGCTGCATGCGTCTTATGCATGTCACTTTTGTGTGCAAAACACTTTATGGAGGATGACCCCTGTGAGAATCATATTGAACTTTTGGTAAGATCATTTCTTGTGTGCTTTTTTCCTCATGGGTACATTAAGAATTGCAAAAAGTAATAAAGTGAATGCTTATCAAGATCACATTACAGTACTTTATAATTGGATACTTTAGCAGTACATATGGAGCAAGCTCTTGTTGGCATCAATGACATGTTTGGAAGCAAACCGCTAGCACATCTCAGCTTTAAAAAAAAGAACAACATGTGTGGGTAAATTGAAGATATGTAGCTCTAATAATATGATCAAATTCGAATTTGATATAAATACATCGCGGTATATAAAGAAGATATTTTCATGCAAACATTAATAGTTTTATATCAAGGGAAGTATTTTTACCCCTAAAATGACTCTGAAACCATTAAAATCATGTTATCCTTTTTGTTTCTTATTACAGAACGACCCCACCCTAGCCTTGATTGTTGAGGCAATACATTCTGAAATGCAAGTAGGAGGTGATCACATGGATGCTTCTACTCCCGCTCCTAATGGTCACAACATGGATGCTTCTACTCCAGCTCCTAATGGCCACAACATGGATGCTTCTACTCCAGCTCCTAATGGACACAACGTGGATGCTTCTACTCCAGCTCCTAATGGACACAACATGGATGCTTCTACTCCAGCTCCTAATGGACACAACATGGATGCTTCTACTCCAGCTCCTAATGGTCACAACATGGATGCTTCTACTCCAGCTCCTAATGGCCACAACATGGATGCTTCTACTCCAGCTCCTAATGGACACAACATAGATGCTTCTACTCCAGCTCCTAATGGCCACAACATGGATGCTTCTACTCCAGCTCCTAATGGACACAACATGGATGCTTCTACTCCAGCTCCTAATGGACACAACATGGATGCTTCTACTCCAGCTCCTAATGGCCACAACATGGATGCTTCTACTCCAGCTCCTAATGGACACAACATGGATGCTTCTACTCCAGCTCCTAATGGCCACAACATGGATGCTTCTACTCCAGCTCCTAATGGACACAACATGGATGCTTCTACTCCAGCTCCTAATGGCCACAACATGGATGCTTCTACTCCAGCTCCTAAAGGACACAACATGGATGCTTCTACTCCAGCTCCTAATGGCCACAACATGGATGCTTCTACTCCAGCTCCTAATGGCCACAACATGGATGCTTCTACTCCAGCTCCTAATGGCCACAACATGGATGCTTCTACTCCAGCTCCTAATGGCCACAACATGGATGCTTCTACTCCAGCTCCTAATGGCCACAACATGGATGCTTCTACTCCAGCTCCTAATGTCCACAACATGGATGCTTCTACTCCAGCTCCTAATGGCAACAACATGGATGCTTCTCAAACGGATGGTGGCGACATGGAGGCTTCCAGTGCATCAACTCCCGGCAGTGATGGTGATGGTACTCGTTCAACAGTAAGTCTGTTGTATTATAAGGGTCCATGCGTGAATGCTCTCAGGTTTATTTGACTTGCAGTTTCCATATATTCTACATGAATGATATGGAAAGAAGTAAGAGGAGTCCAGAGGGGATTGGGGCACCAAAATCATACTGTTGTAAACATGTAATAACAAGTTTCTGCAAGTAAAGGCTATGGCAGTTTTTAATTCAGCTATGAAAGTTGTGCACAAATCTTTAGTTGCATTCCCCTTCCAAATGTTTCTTCTGAACATGCATCATTCATTTTTAGTAAAAATTTAAGACAGATATCAATCTTCTTTATCAAATATGTGTTTTGACACCCAAAACGTTTCACATGCATGATGCCCCTATAACCCTTAAAAAATAATTTCCCTCTTCTTATTTCAAAGCTAAATATATGCCTAATATATCCTATTTTTGCATGAGATACTGTTCTTATTATGGTTTATACAATATATCTGTTTTTTAGTTCCCCTACACAATGCTTGAATTGATTACCATGTAAATGAATCTACATTGTCAGTCATTCTATATGGATGTTATATGTTCATATTATAAATTGCCTTTGACTCGAACATTGAAGTAAATGGAATAAAATTAGATGATATCATATGTAAGGTCCATATGTTATTGTGATTGCTTCCTTAATTGCTACTCAAAGAAAACAAATGCATGGCTTAACATATTATAAGTTAGATTTTTGCCATTTATCTACATTTGTGTTTATTGTGTTCAGAAACCAAGGAAAAGAAAATCAACTCCGTCAGACTGGCAGAGAAACGTCAACAAAACTTTGAGAAATTCCGGGGAGGCATACGTCTCAGCCAGTGGGAAGCAAATAACCGAAAGACAGCCCGGACCTCCCTGCCACTCCTGCAAGTTTGAATGCAATAGGACGTTCTCCAAAGAAGCTAGAGATGAACTTTGTAGGACATACTGGCAAACAGGAGACTTCAACAGACAACGTGATTTCCTCAGGATGCATGTGCAGAATGAGAAGGTGAGAAAACCCAGGAAAACATCAACAACAAAAAAATCTTGTGGGAGACGTAGCATTAAGTATTTTCTACCTTGTAATAGTAGTACCTATCAAGTTTGTAGAGGTTTTTTTTTGAGTACTCTGGCAATTGGGGAGAAGCTAGTAAGATATACCTGCTCCAAGAGTACTGGTAAAAACTTTTCCAAGACTGATGGAAGAGGAAAAGATACTCCGTACAACAAAACACCCGATGAAATGATAGATGGTGTTCGTTCTCACATTGAGAGTTTCCCCAAAGTGGAATCGCATTACTGTCGTAAATCTACCAACAGACAGTACCTCTCCCCTTTACTGAGTGTAAATAAGATGTATGATATGTATAAGCAGGAGAACCTCTGGCCAGTCTCTATTTATCTGTATAGGACAGTTTTCAATACAGAGTACAATCTTGGCTTTCACACACCAAAAAAAGACACTTGTAAAAACTGTGAAAGCTTCAAGAACAAAACAGAAGCAGAGAAAAATGAAGAATGTGTTACAAAGCACACGCAACACCTTGCAAATAAAGAAATGTGCCGAAAGGTAAAGACTGCGAGTAAGGAACGAGCACAGACAGACCCCTCTCATAAGTCTTTTAGCTTTGATCTTCAGCAGGTCCTACCTACTCCTTCAGGGACTGCTAGCACTCTGTTTTATAAGAGGAAACTCTCATACGATTTAACAGTTCATGACCAGTCTACTGGAGATGCCACATGCTATGTTTGGCATGAATATGAAGGTAGGAGAGGAGCTGCCGAGATCAGCTCGTGCGTTCTAAAAACCTTACAAAGTCTTCAAAAAGGTGTTTCGAATGTCAGTCTTTTTTCAGACAGCTGTGGTGGACAAAACCGCAACAGGTTAATGTCAGCAGCACTTATGTATGGTGTTCTAACTGTGCCTGAGCTAGCATCCATTGAACACACTTTTCTTGAGTGTGGCCATACGCAAATGGAATGTGACATGGTACACTCTTGTATTGAGTCCATGAAGAAGGGCACTACCATTCACCACCCTGACGAATGGATTGGACTGATAAAGTGTGCCAGGCGCAGGCGGCCTTTTACTGTTGTTCATCTTGGTCACGAGGATTTTTTTGACATAGCTAAGCTGTCAAGTCTGTGGTTTAAGACTAACATGAAAGACAATACAGGTTCCCTTGTAAAGTGGATGAAAATCCGCCAGTTCCGCTACGAAAAATCTTCCACAAACACTGTGAAGTTCAGATATGATTTTCAAGAAGACTTCAGAGAGATGCGTTTGACGGGCTCTCGTCGGCTGGTGAAGGAAATGGAACTTGAGAAGTTATATCACTTGCGACAGTGTATCTCTTCTGCAAAGAAGGATGATCTTGTTGAACTTTGCAAGAGCTTAGTCATTCCCAGTGTCTATCATTCTTTTTATAAAAACTTGTCTTCACAAAGTATCCCAGATGAGATGCCTGATGAAGAGTGACTTGCGTGTTAGTTTTGCATGCAACCATACTGTTGTTGTACTGTTATGTGTTGATCTTGTTGTGATTTCAACAGATTGGTGCAGATTTCATAAAGATGTTTTTTTTCAGGATCTTGCCAGCGATTTAAAGAATTGCAACTTCATAATTTGTATCAGTTGCGGCAGTGTATCTCTTTTGCAAAGAAGGATGATCTTGTTGGACTTTGCAAGAGCTTAGTCATTCCAGTGTCTATCATTCTTTTTATAAGAAGTTTTTTCTCACAAAGTATCCCAGATGAGATGCCTATACAGTGCGTCCCAGAAAAAACGAAACCGAGAATTATCGATGTTCTATCATAACTTAATCACAACTATAATTAATGAATGATACATATTTGGAAAGCTTAGAGTCTCCTCTTTCATGTGATGCTACTCAGATGCTGCATATTCCCCGCATGAGTGATTAAAAGCAATTTGAAGGAAGGAAACCAAAAAGACATTTGGCGGGCGGTATCTGAATTTCGAAGAAAAATTCACATTTCTAGAAAGTTGAGTTTCTGCCCTTTCATATGACACCATAATCAGGAAAAATGAGCGAGGAATGACAAAGTTCTGTTTGTTTAAAGTAGTGCTTGCATTTCCATAATTTTATTAAACAAATTCGTTTTCACTGGCTGCCTGCCGTATCAATAAACGAAATTAACAAAAGACTTAACTCCGTTTCGTTGACAATCAGCCGTAGACGAGAGTCTTCATGCATGGCTGATTGTCAACGAAACGGAGTTAAGTCTTTTGTCAAATCTGCTTTTTGCTACGGCAGGCACCCAGTGAAAACGAATTTGTTTGTTAAAATTATGAAAATGTAAGGGCTACTTTAAACAAACAGAACTTTGTCATTCCTTGCTCATTTTTCCTGATTGAGGTGTCATATGAAAGGGCAGAAACTCAACTTTCTAGAAATGTGAATTTTTCTTCGAAATTCAGATACTGCCCGCCAAATGTCTTTTTGGTTTCCTTCCTTCAAATTGCTTTTAATCACTCATGCGTGAAATATGCAGCATCTGAGTAGCATCAACTGAAAGAGGAGACTCTAAGCTTTCCAAATATGTATCATTCATTAATTATGGTTGTGATTAAGTTATGATAAAACATCGATACTTCTCGGTTTCGTTTTTTCTGGGACGCACTGTATATAATGAAGAGTAACTTGCATGTAAGTTTTGCATGCAACCATACTCCTGTTGTACTCTCATGTGTTTATCTTGTTGTGATTTCAACAGATTGGTGCAGATTTCATAGAGATGTTTTTTCAGGATCTTGCCAGCGATTTAAAGAATTGCAAATTCAGAATTTGTATCAGTTGCGGCAGTGCATCTCTTTTGTGAAGAAGGATGATCTTGTTGGACTTTGCAAGAGCTTAGTCATTCCAGTGTCAGTCTGTGCAGGGGATCTACTCCAGTGATAATTCAACCAGAACTTGTTGAATACTACGAAAATCTTCCTCATTGAAGCACTGAATATACATATTAATTTCCCTATATTTGTATTTGTTATAAACAGATTCTCCAGTTACAATTTTCATCAGAAGGAAGGTGATCGAGGCATACTTCTGAAAGAAGCTAAGTAACTTTATTCACATACATGTGTATTAGGTTTTTTCTTTTTAACACAGGCAACAAACTGTGCTGTAGTCACAATTGCAATTATTTTTCCTTGCAGATAATGGTCCAGCATCTCTTGTCTGCATTTAATTTAACTAGAATCACATAACTGTACCTGACTGTTATATGTGCAGTCAGTAATTCTTAGTGTACTATTTAGATTGCAATTGCTATCATGGTTTGCAACTGCATGAATGGCTTTTTGAAAGGTTCATTCGTGTGAATCTTACTGTGCCAGTTAACAATTAATTGTGTCATTTCTTAAAGGAATGTTAAGATGCATTAAGGAACAATATTCCATATTAATATCAAGCAGGACCTGAGCTGTCACAGTGATGGTCATTGAATTCTAGACTGGTTGTATTACCAGTCATAGAATAGATCCAGAGTACGGCACTTTTCCCCTTAAACTTATACCTAGAATGCATACTTTTGTGGTTGAGTATGACCATGTATCTACTTTGGTCTTGGAAAACTGCCAGATTAAGGCCAACTGTTACTGTTTTCTAAAACTATTCCATATCGATGTTTAGCAGGACTTGTGCTGTCACAGTGATGGTCATTGAATTCTAGACTGGTTGTATTACCAGTCACAGAATAGATCCAGAGTATGGCACTTTTCCTCCTAAATTAAGCAGGGACGTTTATTCCACAGTCATTACACGTCACACATTGTATGTGACACTGTAGATTGTATGCTAGACTTGTTTTCATACAGTTACAGATCAAATACCTAGAATGGCACTTTTGCTCTTGAGTAATACAATTTATCTATATTTTTAGAAAAAAGCCATGACAATGATTACTTGTGTCTTTTCTTCCAGAAATTTCAAGATGCATCCAGAGCCGTACAGCACCTCTCCTTAACAGAGTGCAGCACCTCTCATTAAGTAAGCAGGGAAGTTCATTCCGCTATCAATCTTTAGATATGCTTCGAAAAACCTTTTCTTTTATTGTTGAGAAATATGAATTGATGAGCAATAAATTTTCATAAATTTGACAGGTTAGGTGGAGACATTATAATATTTAATTATTAACACTTAAACCAGGCTTTTACAGTAAAGGTGCCGATTGACACACTGTGGACTGTATGCTGAAATCGTTTTGATACAGTCACATATCAAATCTCTAGGATGCATACTTTTGTTCTTGAGTAAGACCATTTATCTACTTTGGTCTTGGAAAACTGCCAGATTATGACCAGTTGTCATTGTTTTAACATATTCCATACTAATGTTTAGCAGCTAGGACTTGTGCTGTCACAGTGATGGTCATTGAATTCTAGACTGGTTGTATTACCAGTCACAGAATAGATCCAGAGTACGGCACTTTTCCCCTTAAACTAAGCAGGGACGTTTATTCCACAGTCATTACACGTCACACTTTGTGTTGTCTGCTGGACTTGTTTTCATACAGTCACATATCAAATCTCTAGAATGCATACTTTTGCTCTTCAGTAAGACCATTTATCTACTTTGGTCTTGGAAAACTGCCAGATTATGACCAGTTGTCATTGTTTTAACATATTCCATACTAATGTTTAGCAGCTAGGACTTGTGCTGTCACAGTGATGGTCATTGAATTCTAGACTGGTTGTATTACCAGTCCCAGAATAGATCCAGAGTACGGCACTTTTCCCCTTAAACTAATACCTAGAATGCATACTTTTGTGGTTGAGTATGACCATTTATCTACTTTGGTCTTGGAAAACTGCCAGATTATGACCAGTTGTCATTGTTTTAACATATTCCATACTAATGTTTAGCAGCTAGGACTTGTGCTGTCACAGTGATGGTCATTGAATTCTAGACTGGTTGTATTACCAGTCCCAGAATAGATCCAGAGTACGGCACTTTTCCCCTTAAACTAATACCTAGAATGCATACTTTTGTGGTTGAGTATGACCATTTATCTACTTTGGTCTTGGAAAACTGCCAGATTAGGGCCAACTGTCACTGTTTTCTAAAACAATTCCATATCGATGTTTAGTAGGACTTGTGCTGTCACAGTGATGGTCATTGAATTCTAGACTGGTTGTATTACCAGTCATAGAATAGATCCAGAGTACGGCACTTTCCCCCTTAAACTTATACCTAGAATGCATACTTTTGTGGTTGAGTATGACCATTTATCTACTTTGGTCTTGGAAAACTGCCAGATTATGACCAGTTGTCATTGTTTTAACATATTCCATACTAATGTTTAGCAGCTAGGACTTGTGCTGTCACAGTGATGGTCATTGAATTCTAGACTGGTTGTATTACCAGTCACAGAATAGATCCAGAGTACGGCACTTTTCCCCTTAAACTAATACCTAGAATGCATACTTTTGTGGTTGAGTATGACCATTTATCTACTTTGGTCTTGGAAAACTGCCAGATTAGGGCCAACTGTTACTGTTTTCTAAAACAATTCCATATCGATGTTTAGTAGGACTTGTGCTGTCACAGTGATGGTCATTGAATTCTAGACTGGTTGTATTACCAGTCATAGAATAGATCCAGAGTACGGCACTTTTACCCTTAAACTTATACCTAGAATGCATACTTTTGTGGTTGAGTATGACCATGTATCTACTTTGGTCTTGGAAAACTGCCAGATTAGGGCCAACTGTTACTGTTTTCTAAAACTATTCCATATCGATGTTTAGCAGGACTTGTGCTGTCACAGTGATGGTCATTGAATTCTAGACTGGTTGTATTACC
The DNA here is from genome assembly GCA_035222895.1 of Strongylocentrotus droebachiensis. NCBI lineage: Eukaryota > Metazoa > Echinodermata > Echinoidea > Camarodonta > Strongylocentrotidae > Strongylocentrotus > Strongylocentrotus droebachiensis. Next base: position 44,709 of record JAVYIG010010521.1, on the reverse strand, counting down.
AGTCATAGAATAGATCCAGAGTACGGCACTTTTCCCCTTAAACTTATACCTAGAATGCATACTTTTGTGGTTGAGTATGAACATGTATCTACTTTGGTCTTGGAAAACTGCCAGATTAGGGCCAAATGTTACTGTTTTCTAAAACTATTCCATATCGATGTTTAGCAGGACTTGTGCTGTCACAGTGATGGTCATTGAATTCTAGACTGGTTGTATTACCAGTCATAGAATAGATCCAGAGTACGGCACTTTTCCCCTTAAACTTATACCTAGAATGCATACTTTTGTGGTTGAGTATGACCATTTATCTACTTTGGTCTTGGAAAACTGCCAGATTAGGGCCAACTGTTACTGTTTTCTAAAACTATTCCATATCGATGTTTAGCAGGACTTGTGCTGTCACAGTGATGGTCATTGAATTCTAGACTGGTTGTATTACCAGTCACAGAATAGATCCAGAGTACGGCACTTTTCCCCTTAAACTTATACCTAGAATGCATACTTTTGTGGTTGAGTATGACCATTTATCTACTTTGGTCTTGGAAAACTGCCAGATTAGGGCCAACTGTTACTGTTTTCTAAAACTATTCCATATCCATATAAAACTATTCCATGTAGTGGGTAACAGAAGTTTGTTGATGATTATAATCAGTATTTATTAGGCCTATATATATATATATATATGAATGAATTGTTGAGATCTGTAAATACTATATAGTTGGAGTAAATGCAGTAGAAGATTCTAGTCAGTAAAACTACCGTGTGACTGAAATTCTTTGCCAGTAATAATCAGTACTAATGTATTTATTTATGAAAGAATTGCTTAAATATGTGAATTATATTAATTTGGAGTAAAAACATGCAGCAGGAGAGACTATAATTAGACTAGTATCTGTATATTTAATCAGTATTTATAATATGAATGAATTGTTAATATATTTGAATACTATTAAATTGGAGAAATGTAGTAGAAGAGTATAGTTAAAACTACTATGTGACTGAAATTCTTTGTCAGTGATAATCAGTACTAATGTATTTATGAATGAATCGTTCAAATATGTGGAGACTATTAATTTGGAGTAAAAACATGCAGCAGAAGAGTCTATAATAAGACTAGTAACTGAAATTCGAATCTCAAAACTCTCGATCTGGAAATTTAGCAGTCCATGTATTTTCTAATAAGATAGTTTTCTAGAGACTTATACTTTGAAGATTCTCATACGTCATTTTCTTCTATTCAACAAAGATAAGCCTTTCAAACTGACTGCCAATGAAATGTGATAATAATAATGATTATTTTACATAATGTGTAGCCACCAATGTCAAATTTATATTATATCAAAGCACAATAGGTGTTACTGTCATTCTATTTATGGATTAGATACAATGTACATGGCATAAGTCAAATACATTCTTTGATTTATCAACAGTTTTGAATTTTCAACAAGTATTGAAATAAACACTTTCACTACTTGTTTAATACAAGATTCTATTGTGTTTCCATTATGTGTGTAATATAAACTGAGTATGAATGAGATTTTGCATAGTGAGAAAAGACAAGATTTATTATGAATTTAGAGAGAAAGGGATCGAGAAAGAATATGACGAATCTAGAGAGAGAGAGAGAGGGGGGAGGGGGGAGAGGGAGGGTACTGAACAAAAGACATGTTATTTTATTCTACCTTTTCATGTGGTTAATTTATAATAAAAGATAGGTAATCACGTAATCAATAGAAAACTGATAAAAACAAAGGTCTAATATCGCGATCATTGAACCTTATAATTATTACGTGAAAAGAATTCAGGTAGATCAATAATGAAAGAATAATAAAAGAGAAAGACTATCAAAATCGTTACATTTAACGATCTATGACTGCAGATTATGAGCTTGGACACAACCCTTGTACACGCCATGCCTGTTACAAAACCCAATCAAGTTTGATCAAAATTGATTGAAGATTGGGAAAATGAGCATCAATTATCAAACTTTATCCAAAATGTCACATAATACGGACGGACGAACATACACAAGTAGTTATTACATAGTCTATCCGTGAATTTTGTTCATGCAGGCAGGGAAAAAAAGACCTTTATTATAAAAAAGAGAAATAGAGAAACGGCAGAAAAATTTGCTTAGCACATTGCGCGCACCATGCAATAAGGCCCTTCTGTGTACTGTACGTATAGGCAAGGGCCTTCTTGCGCAAATTCAAAAGCGCGCATTAGGCGATGCAATAAAGCCATTGTTAATGAACGCCCTTCTTGCGTAGATTACACATGCGTATGAATTCAGCGCAATAAAGCCCCGCACAGAAATCATGTACTTAAAGATATTTCTAATCAAAACCTAGTTTTTATATTATGGCTGCTCTTTTTGGACAGTATTTTCTCCCCATCTTGATATGATACATTGATTTATCAAACAATCAATGACTGCTTTTAGGTAAAATTCATACTTCCTGTGATTAACGTTCAAGCACTCTCTCCGTTAAGGCGCACGCTCGCGTTGCGTAAGGGCGTTATTGCACCGACGCGACGAAATGATCTTCACTACTACAAGTTCCCGTAGTTTCTCCCCCCCCCCCCCCCCCTTGTTTGTTTTTTTTTTTCCTTCATCAGATTTTGTTAAACTTCCGATTATCATTGAACTTATTTTTTTTATTTGCCTAGATTATAAAGGTTTTTTTTTGTAAAGCAGGCCTACACAGGAATATACCATATATTATGATTCCAACTTTAGAACGGCACCTATAATTTTAAACTAGTGTGAAAGGCTAAACCAAGAAACCCTGTCTTTTATTTTGTTTGCTGACGACTCTAACATTTTCTTTTCTCACAAAGACCCAACAATTTTACTGAGAACGGTTAACTCTCAATTACGAGAAGTTGCTGACTGGATCAAGGCAAATAAATTGTCATTGAATTTACTAAAAAAACAATTATATGCTTTTTAGTAATATTATTGATAACTTATACCAGGAAATATTGTACTTGATAATACTGTCATACAAAAAGTCTCTTCTACAAAGTTCCTGGGAATAATAGTAGATGATAAACTTTCATGGAAGCTGCATGTTGATAATGTTTGTAAAATCATCTCTAGAAATATTGGTATTTTGAACAAGGTAAAATTGTTTTTTCCATCTCGTTTACTGCTTAATTTATACTCAACTTTAGTACTTCCGTACGTGAATTATGGAATACTTGCGTGGGGCACCTGTGGAAATACTCAACTCAATAGAATTTTACTATTGCAAAAGAAAGCAATGCGAATCATTTGTCACACCAATTTTCGCGCTCATACTAATGAACTCTTTCACGCAAATAATGTTTTGAAGATTCATGACTTATTTTCCTATAACTTGGGTATATTTATGTATACACTAGAAAAAATGAATTGCCACAAGTTCTTTATTTTCAAAATTAAGTTATAAATGTATAAAGTATAATTATTATTGTGCGAACCTACATCTAACAAGCTTTGCTTTCAAGTAGGTTCGTTTTTTTTTTCATTTCTTGTAATTAAATCATTTTGCATTACAATGACTAAAAAACAATGTCAAAGATATTTAAATGCTCATTTCTGTTATATCATTACGTTTATTATTGTTTGTTATTGTTTATATTATGTGAAAAGAAATGAAAATAAATTCGCTCTGTATAGAGCTACTACTACTACTACTACTAAATATTGTGCTCATATTTTGTTGTAGTGCATCAACCAAGAGGCTTAGCGCGAGTACAGTTACTAAGAGGGACACTGGCATAATTTGGTCACCGACTTTACAAGGTGGATAAAATACGAATTATATTACCAAGGGCACTGACTAGGGGAGATGTTCGGGAGGGGTTCTGTAACAACTTCTTGGTCATGTCGGTTTCTTGTCAACCTCCATTGTCCCTCTCCACCCCCTCTCTTTCTCTATCTCTCTCTCTCTCTCCCTCTCTCTCTCTCGCTCTCTCCATTTATTTCCTCATTTTCGCCACGCAAACGGAGGAAGGGGTAACATGCATCCATGCCCCCATACCCACTCACTGTCAAGCTCAAACATCCATGAACGACATCAGTAAATTAATACCAAACTCTTTTCCTAATGTACAATTTTAACGTATTCCTTTACGAGAAGCAGGAAAGGAGAGCATAACAACTAAACCCATTGACTGATAGAAATATTCTTGTTAAACTACAGGATCACTAAAATTTCTTTTTCATTTTTTTTTTTAAAATCAAGGTCCATTTCTACATCAATACCATTATTTAGCCTAAAGTTCCACTGAAATCAAATACAAATCTTCAACAACAAAAAACACTAAATTTCCCAAGGCCAAACCTAAATATGAATTGAGTAACGTTAAAACAGGCTAAACAATTTTAAATGCTCATGTGACGTTAAATTGGCGACAAAGTTTCAGTTATTTGACACGACAATTATTATGAAGGGCAGGAAACTGCGATGTTGTATTTCGATTGATTCGAAAATGATTGATTTTTAGTTGTGTGTATCGCACTGCCTGTCAATTTGTGCGAGGGAATGGACGAATAAAATAGCACAATATTATTTCTTTGTTTTTTACACGTCCATCTTGTTCTCCTCTCTTCAATTATTGGTGTTAAGTGACATGTATCATCGATTTTGTTGGCTGAGTAAGATGTATTTCCATTTCTACACTCCCCATTTTGGCTCATAAAGCCACCAGAGAAACGGTCCGGTGTATCCGGTATTGAATCAAATCTATCAAGGAATAAATAAGCCATTCTTCCTTTTCTTCAAAGGACTCTGAGGCATCTAATAGAGGATCAATACCAATATCAATGTCATTCATAAGCAAGGGAGCAGTATTTTTCAAGATCAATACTCGTTGCATCGTTTGCTGTTTCCTTTCAGAAGTTAAAACAATAGCAAATGGACGTTTAACGAACGGTAATAGATAAATTATTAATGATTAAAAGGAGGCGTGCACAATTTATGAAGCGTTAAATTAAGTTGTATTGATGCTACCCTTTTGTTTGGACATGCATTCTTTAATTATTCAGACATAATTATTTCTATGTACATCACTCAATTTCGCTTATATTATATTCTGCATTTGTACAAAATATTTCATTAACTTCATCATCGTTATTATCATTATTATTATTTGATGATGATGATAATGATAATAATAATCATCACTGTCATTATCATTGACACAATCTTCACAATTAGCACCTCATCACTATTGCTATCATCATCATCATCATCAAATTCAGCATCATCCTCATAATCCTCATCATTAGGGGGCAACACCCCGCAAAAAAGATCTGTGACAAGGAAAAAACAACTGGAGAGTATTACTTTTCCAAGTGGCCTTTTGGGAAGCTGATATTGCTGCCAGGCGCGATTTTGGTACATTCTTCTTTTATTTTTATTTTAAAAATGTGTGTATATGGTTTTTCACATCGACTATTTACAGAGGTGTGCGATGCTTTCTCCCCCCCCCCCCCCCCATATGAAAACGTTTGCTTGTATTTGTCTCATAAAAGAATTTGATCACAAACTGACTCCCACACGGTATTGAGTGCTCAGGGGTCACAGGCCACTGGCTTCATCGGGCAGGTAGTTCAATTATGTGAATGGGTAAATTAACTATTACAAAATGAGGGGACACATTACATTGTACAATAGGGACACACATTGTTTTTATTGTGCATAACATACTCTTTTATACTTATTGCATGAAACTATAAAACCAAAATGCATTTTGTATTCTAACAATTGGAGTACAAAGAATAATAATAGGTGAATGAAATGCATAAACACCACAAACACCTGGGGAGGAAGCACTCATAAATTTGAATGTCATATAGTTGATAAACGACTACGATGAAACTATAAAACGAAAATGAAATTAGCGTTCTGGCAATTGGAGTACAAAGAATGATAGCAGGTGAATGAAATGCTTCATCAGCAACACAAACACCTGGGAAGCTAGGAAGCATCCCTAAATTTGAATAATTTAGTTGATAAACGACTCCGCATGTGGACGTTTGTTGGAGCAGAAAGCAGTGGATTCTTAACAATACGAACCCATTTAACAGAATGTCGGAACGTAAATTAAATTTGGCGCGGTTGGAAAATGCATCTTTCTACCCTGCGACTTTAATGGTACGATCCAGTAAATTAAAACAGTAAAAAGGCTCTTATTTTAAAATTACTCATTAAATAAAACCCAAAACTTCAGTAATATCAGAAAAAATATGTTAAATCTTACTAATAGTTAAAAAAAAGATGTATAAACATTGTGAAAGTGTCGCATTTTACGATAAAAGACGCCGATTTAGCGAAGATGACGTCATTAGTGCGCTTGCATCAGGGTCAAAAGGTCAATTCAGACACTGATAAGTTATTGGTCGAGCCTTTTTGTTTCCTTTATTCCGACAAAATTATACAATCAATCAAAACAAGTTTAATACCAAAAGAAAGCTAACGATTAGTATTTTCATTAACCGCTTGCCCCAAAGTCGCTTGACCACAGTGAAACGAATGAGAGCTTGCGAGAGCGGCCAAAGTGCGATTGAAACTCGCTATTTGCTCTTCTCCAACGCAAAAAGAGACGACATTGTTGCTGGATAAATGTATTTTTTCCGACAAAAGTACAGAAAATTTGCATATGGTCTTTTTATATTATACTTTATGAAATGTTACCCGAGTAACTTCCGGGCGCCCCAATGCT